>QANZ01020835.1:0-11588 GCA_003254925.1 Chamaecrista fasciculata | reverse complement strand
TATCATAGTAAACACGCTAATAATATGATAACAACATAATTTATTTTATATAAATTAATCAAAACCATATGTTTAAACAAAACATATAAATGAAATGATTGGCCCTAGGGCACAATCTCCATCACTGCTCAGCTTTCTACTTCTTCTCAACCCCTGCACATTAGTACATATGTGAGAACCACAAGCAGTATCCAATACCCAAGTGGTAGGAGTAGACAAGTGAACGCCTATAACAAAGATACCTGAAGTAGAAGCTTCACCCTTCTTCTTCTTTAGATCTTCCATATACAGCTTACAATTTCTCCTCCAGTGTCCGGGCTTCTGGCAGAAGAAACAAACTGCATCCTTAGTGGACTTTGCCTTCTTGGCAGGCGGCGGGTTAGGTTTTGCCGCAGGCTTGGTCCCACCAACCTCGGCGTCTCCTTTCCTCTTTCCTTTGCCCTTCCCCTTTCCCTTGTTCTGAACTAACAAGACAGTGCTAGGCGCCTTCTTTATGGATGCGTCAGCAGTCTTCAGCATCCCATGCAGTTCAGACACTGATTTCTCCATGCCATTCATGTTGAAGTTCAAGACGAACTGGTCATAACTTCTCGGCAGCGAATTAAGGATCAAATCCGTTGCTAGCTCTGGCAAAATGGGAAATCCCAGCCTAGCAAGGTGATCTAAGTACCCCTGCATCTTCAAGACGTGGGTACTCACAGATCCACCTTCTGCCATCTTGCAAGAGTAAAGAGCCTTTGCAGTCTCAAACCTCTCTTGCCTTGCCTGTACTTGGAACATTTCCCTGAGATGTGTTATTATCTCATATGCCCCTTTGTTCTCCAAGTTCTTTTGAATCTCGGGAACCATGGTAACGAGCATAAGACAGGCAACGTCCCCAGAGTCACTTTGATGCTTCTCAAAAGCATCCTTCTGTGCTCTTGGAGCGTTTGTAGCAGGCTGTTCAGGGATGGGGTTCTCTAGGACATAGAGCTTTCTCTCCTGGGTGAAAACAATTCTCACATTTCTGTACCAGTCGAGAAAGTTAGTCCCAGTTATTTTGTCCTTCTCAAGGACAGATCGCAGTGATAGTGATGAAACATTTGTTGCCATTTGATTCTACAATTGAGATATGAAAAGTTCAATTAGCAGGAAAATAAAATATATCCACCATTTTATAAAACCCAGTAAAATTTATTATTAGTGGCTAAGACCCATATTTCACCAAAGTTTACCGTCGCGGAGGGCGATCATGCATCCTTTGGTTATTTAGGTAGGTAACTCTTTACCAATCACATCTCTATGTGACTCTTAGATCATTATGGGACTGTATCATCATATGATACGGCATGTTTATCCCATCTAATGCCTTGAGGTCCAAAACCGTTTTGATAACCCCATTAAGTCACACAATAAAACTTGTGAATGGCTAGGCCCAAACGACGAGGCCGAAGCCCAACCCCATATCATCAAGGCCCCACTAAACAGGTGTCGCGGAGGGCGATCACCGCATTTAATGAACCAAGACCTCAATGGGCGTCGTATTGAAACTCCCATTCACCCGTGTCTCCTCAAGGTCAAGGTAGATACGTGTCGCGGAGGGCGATCACCGCTCTACGATGAACGAGATTTCAACAGTGTGTTTTATTGACGGCATTAAAACTTAAGATTTTCTAAAGGGGTTTGATGTTTAAAATGTTCCGTTTTATAGTTTAATTTTAAAACTCCTTTTAAAATTAAACGAGTCATGCCACATGTTTATTGCCCCATGTATCACATACATATAAACATGTGCACGGATCTTGCATCATATGCAAAATCCCACGCTCGTATCGTATACGTGGTTGTAGCGTTTAAAAGGGTAAATAGCATGTTAAAATCGCATCCTAAACATACGTCTAGCGCTTTGTATCACATACAAACTAAATGTAAAGCATATATACCGTGTTTGGAGATGGCCCATCTATCCTAATAATTCTCCCAAGCCAATGAGAGAATTTTTCTAAAAAGAAAAGCAAAATTACAAGAGAGTAAACCCCAGTTACATTGAGGTATAAACTGAAAAGTAAAATTACATCGGATAGAGGGAGACGACACGCAGGCCGTATACACCAAAAACCTAGAGCCATATCCAACACCACACAATTACATATACGAACAATTCATACAATTATGTCAAACACGGTATACAGAAAACACATATCAAAAACGATTTTTTGCATTGTGTTCAAATTAGGGTTGTGCAATTCTAACATGCCTTTTTCTTGAAATTAGGCCCATTATCAATAATTATAAAATTCAGGAATCATATTCAAGAATTTAAATTATTGACCCAAAAATTTTAAAATTCATAATTTCAATAAATTTTCAGTCACCCATATAATATTATAATTAAAACACTTTTAATTATAATTACACAGGAATTTCGATTTTGGCCTCAATTTTCAAGAAAACTTTCCAAATCAATCCTATTGATTTCTTTATGTATCATATACATAAATTTGCACCTTTTGCGTAGATTCAGTTTTATGAAAACTATTCGGTGGATTTTTCGTAAAACCAAAGCATGTGATTGAAAACGGTAAACACACAAATCATACATCATATGTAGACAAAACACGATTTTAAATTCAGGACTAGCGTGGCTCTGATACCAATGTTGGGAAATCCCGGAGCAAAACACGCAGCGGAAGCAAAAGCAAAATAAAATTTAAATGCGCTGCCCAAGATTTCCCACCCGCGATCCGCTAGTTGAATTTAAAACCTCGTTAGATAAGTGGTATACCTCAAAAATTGAATCGGCTTGGTTGTACTCAGGCGAGTTCGAGAAATCCACTATCAGCGTCCTTCCTCCACAGGTGATCCACACGAACGGTTTACCGAACACCAAGGTGCTAGCCTTCTTCTCCTTTCTCCAAAGGAACCGGGAACTGAATCTACAGAGTTTTGATTCAAGAACTCTTTCTTGAACCAAATTCGATGGTGGCGCAAAAGGGGAGAAGACAACAACAAAACTCCTTTTGTTTTTCATCTCTCAAAACCCTAACAATCCTACAACTCGTATTTCTCACTAACTCTTTAGGAAAATTCGAATTCTCTCTCTAGGAAAGGTGGGTGGCGATTTCTCTCTCTCTCTACAAGGAGGAAGACAAAATTGCACTTGTGAATTAGGTTTAAGGCTAGGTGACTTTTAGCCTATATAATTACCAAAATTATGGAATTTTATAATTCTAAAATCATGACATTACAATAATATTATATTTTAGGACTTGAATATCTAATTAAAATATTACCATAATATTTTAATTCAAATTCAAACTGCTATCTTGGAGAATCAAATGGAAGATCAAATCTTCCCTTGGGGCCCACCAAGATGGGCCCCTAATGCCTTTTATTTTGTTGGAATTTTATAAATTAAAAATAACTCCTAACTTTTAGGAAGTCATAACCAACTTATTTTATCCCAATGATTTTGAATTAAAATATTACCCTAATATCTTTAATTCAAATTTTGAATCTTGAATTTAAATTCTTTATTGAATTAAAATATTACCCTAATATCTTTAATTCAAATCTTGAATCAAATTCAAATTCAAACTCATGATTTAAATTAATAAAACATTTCTATTAATTAAAATCATCTATAAGAGACGCCACCCTCTATACCAATATTAGTGAATTTTTATAAATCAATAATCTCCTAACTTTTAGGAACCTTATCTGATTTATTATTCCCTAATATTATAATTGCAAATAGATTAATCCCTATTAACTATTTAACAATTATTATATTTAAACTTGTCCCACAAATTTAAATATATCACAACTGTAGATTATTTAAGACAAGACTTAATGTCCCAGACATTCTTGCTATGTCTTAAAATGTGTCACCGGAGTGACCCACGAATTAACCCTAATTCGCGTCCCTTTCAAGCGGTGTTCTAATCCTGCTCGTGTGTGACCCAGCAGGCCCCACGTGAAGTTGGCAGCAAGTCATCCCCATGACCTACAAGTCGTGAGCAGACTCTAGCAAGCCATCACGACCACCCAAAACACGTGAGTTATCGTTTTTACCAAAACCGATTTAACCTTAGTACCTCCTTGACACTGACACTATTGTTCTACGATATCTTGGTTATGGATCAGGCACAGGAAAGTCATCCATAATCCAAACCTTTACTTTCTCGATCTCCTTGAGTAAGTCCGAATATATTGAGTGGCCACTCTTTCCATGGACAGACTCATCGAGGGCGCCAGTAAGATATCTCCCAATTTAATGGGGAACAAAACCCCAATTTTGGTCAATCCATATTCCTCAGCACGGCAATTAACCAAACTCGTACATAGCCCTTATGGCTACCCTGCTACGGGCAACGTTAGACTAAGCCAAAGTCTGACAACTGCAACGCCGGAATAATGATGACCTCAGGTCTAAGGCGTCGTGACAGGCGTACAGGAGAGGCAAGCTGATGACTAAACCCATGCAGGACTCTCCGGGTCAGTCCAGCAACTCGTAACCCCTTTCGTAATTGCACCATGACTCTCGTTCCAGTATCTAGTGCATACATCTCCATGTACCGAGGTCATGCTGATCTTAGTTCATTTTCGCTCCCACGAAAACAATCGATCAAGGACAGTTTTAGATTAATTATTTCATAATTAATCACGGACATTATCATAGTAAACATGCTAATAATATGATAACCATTAATTTATCTCTATAAATTAATCCATATGTTCATAACATACATAAAATGGATTGGCCCTAGGGCACAATTTCCAACATAAGGTGGTTACACAGAAGCCCATTATTCAAGCCATCCCAGATAAATCGCAGTAATGAAATATGTATTCCCTGAACAGTAGACATCGTGAGTTGGAATGGTTCCAAGCGGAGCACGATTGCTGATTCTACAAGAATGTGTTAGTCGCGTGGAGACGCAAACTGTAAAAACTAGTGTCTGAAGTATGCCTGGTAGTCACCCTGTAGAGACAGAAAGACACCAAAGCGGGAAGGGGTTCCCCACTGACATTCCGACAGTGATGTACTCAGACAAGATCACCTGGAGATGGTGATATTAAGATATGGAAAGGTAGCAGTCGAGGATATTTTGCCAGTCCTCTTGCGAAACCCCAGCACAGGTTTTACATGAGCATCATGTAACGTCAAGTGGGAATTAGACACATTAATGGATGTTCCTAGGAGTAGGAACAATTTGATTAATGATTGTACCTAGTGCAAGTGAGAGTTTGATGGAGATTATGCCCTAGGGCCAATCATCCTATAGATATGTTTGGAACATATCAATTAATTTATAGAGATAAATTAATGGTTATCATATTATTAGCATGTTTACTATTATAACAGTCCGTGATTAATTATGAGATAGTTAATCTAAATTGTCCCTGGTCGCTCATTCAAGTGGCAACTCGAATTGAACTAAGACCAGCCTGACCTCGGTGCATGGAGATGCACGCACTAGATGCTGGGACGAGAGTCATGGTGCAATTATGTAAGCAGTTACAAATTGCTGGACTGACCCGGAGAGTTCTGCATGGGTTTAGTCATTAGCTGGTCTCTCCTGTACATCTGTCAGGATGCCCTTAGACCTGAGGTCTTGACTATTCCGGCGTCGCAGTTGTCAAATTTTGGCTTAGTCTAACGTTACTCGTAACAGGGTAGCCATACGGGCTGAGTACGGGTTTGGTTGATTGCCGTGCTGAGGAATGTGGTTGACCTAGATGGAATTTTGTCCCTCATAGAGATGGGAGATATTTAACTTGGCCGCTCAATGAGTCTGTCCAAGGAATGTGTGGCCACACTGGTAATTGGGACTTACTCAGGGAATCGAGAAAGTTGAGGTTTGGATTTTGGATGACTTTCCCATGCCTAATCCATGACCAAAATATCGTAGGACAAAAAGGGATCTAGACAAGGTGGTACTAAGGTTAAGTCGTTTTTGGGTTAGACGATAACTCACGTGTTTTGGGTACTCGTGATGGCTTGCTAGAGTCCGCTCTCGACTTATGAGTCATGGAGATGACTTACTGCCAACTTCACGTGGGGCCTGCTGGGTCACACACGAGCAGGAACCAGATGCCAAGCTGGGACACGAATTAGGACTAATTCGTGGGTCACATTTGTGACACCGTTTAAGACATAATGGATTGTGTTGGGACATGAAGTCTTGTCTTAAATAAAATATCTACAGATATATGATATTTGAATTTGTGAGACAAATTTAAATATATATATATATATATATGATAATTGTTAAATGGATAATTGGATTAGTCTATTTACAATTATATTCCTATTTCTAATATTAGGGAATTATAAATTGGATAATGTTCCTAAGAGTTAGGAAATTGTTGATTTATTAAATTCACTAATATTGGGACAAATAGGATGAGGTTGGCGTCTCATCATATATATACAAGGGATTTAATTAATAAAAATGTTTTATTAATTAAAATCATGGCTTGAAATTTGAAATTCAAATAGATTTGATCTAGATTTCAAATGATTGAATTAAATATATTAAGGTAATATTTTAATTCAAATATTATAGGGTAAGTCGAATTCTAGGTCCAATTGGATTTAAAATATTAGTGTAATATTTTAATTCAATAAACTAGAATTCAAGATTCAAAAAGATTGACTTAAAGATATTAAGGTAATTCTTTAAATCAATATTGTTGGAAAATAACAAATTAGTTATAACTTCCTAAGAGTTAGGATAGTTATTTTGATTTATTAAATTCCAACAAGAAGGAAAGGGGAGAGGCGCATGGCTTGGAGAGATCTTGGAAAATTTGATCTTCCAAATTGATTCTCCAGGATTGCATTTTGAATCCAATTTAAATATTATGGTAATATTTTAAATTGGAATTCAGGTCATAAAAATTGTGATATGAGATATCATAATCTTATGATTTGATAATTATATATTCCCTAATTAAAATTATCAAAAAGTCCCGAAACCCTATATATATAAGCCTAAAAGTCGACATTCAAAAAAGAGGAACAACACAAGAATTGGATTCTTGAGAGAGAGATCACAAAAGGGTGAGAGCCTCATGCAAGCTTAGAAAAATCGACTTAGCCTAGTTCTTGACAAGGGAAAATTAAATTTTGCTCTTGGTGAGGAGAGAGAAAATGCAACCTGGTTTCTAGAGAGAGAAAGTGGCGCACAACTCTAAAGAGTTTAGTTTTGTGTGACAAGGTTGTGTGGGATCAAGAATTGGATTCTTGATCAAGGCGCCATATAGTTCTTGGAGAATTCAAGAAGAGTTCTTGAATTAAAGAACACCGTAGATAAAGGTTCCAGATTCACTTGGAGAAGTGAAGGAGGCTAGCACCTAGGCATCTCCGAAACTGTTTGTGTGGATTACCGGTGGAGGAAGGACGCGTTACGTGGACTTCTAGGATACGCCCCGTTCAACTAAACTGATTGAAACTCGTGAGGTATACCACTATCTAAAAGTTTTAAATTCAGCTAGCGGATCCGTTCGGGAATTCTAGGCCCTAGCGCGTTTTATTTTTATAGTTTTTACTTCTGTTTTGCTTCTGCTGCGTTTAGGCGCCCCTGAATTCCCCAACATCTCCAACACCTGGTTCTTTTAGAGAAAAGAATCGAAGGCTAGCACCCTGGTGCCCAACAAACTGTTCGTGTGGATCACCGGCGGAGGAAGGACGCGTCAAGTAGACTTCTTGAAAAGCCTTGCACAAACCGACCGATTGAAACTTGAGGTATAACGTTTTTCATTTACAGATTAAATTCATCTAGTGGATCTCTTTTGGGAACCATAGTCAATGCGCTTCTAAATTTTAATTTTACACGTTTTTGGCTTCCGCTGCGTTGTTTGGCTCATGGTTTCCCAACAACCTATCCTAATCTTGTGTTCTCTATCCATTGTTTGATTGATTGTGTTTAAAGTTTAAATACACCGTTTAACTTGGTTAAGTAAATGCATATCAATTATTTATTCTCTATGATGAACGAACTATGATAGTCTATCTCTAGGGTTTTCTCTCAAGTATTATTTTGACTCATATTATATTATTAAATCGTGACAACCCTCAAGAACAGAAGTTACAATCTTCGTCACAATTCTCTTAGCCTCATCACATTGAGTTCCGTGAGAGATCCGACCTTGGGTTAGCATCTATGCTATATTTTAATAAATATAGTTATACTTGCAAGGCTCTAGTATAAATTTAATTTGACATGTTTGACACCTTACGACAGGTGTCCGCGATCACATATATATATATATATATCTACCCTTTGTTAGCCCCTTTGAGCCTATACACTATAAGGTGTAACTTTTAAATTTCCTCATAAAGATGGACTTTTCAATTCAACTCTCAAGGGTGAATTTAGCTAGCAATGTTGAAAGAAAAAGATCTCGACAAAAAGGAAAAAAATATATAAATATAAGTGGAGCAAAAGTATCAAAAAGTATCTTGAAGAAAGCTCAAGTATCAAAGTATCATCATAAGAGCTTATCAAGAGAAAAAGACTGGCCAGTCAAAAGAATAGAGTCCTATGCCATATGATTCAATTGAGCCTTACAATAAACTAGCTACTTTCTTTTGGTGGATAAGAGGAGTTGAATTGTTGAGAAAAACTTGAAGAGAAATTTTTAGTTAAATGTCGTTTTCCTTTCTTTTCCCTCTTTATTTCTTCTTAAAAATATTAGCCTTTATTCTGACATTACAACCCAATTAAAGTCCTCTTGATTAAAAATCATTATTTCACTTAAAGTGGAGACTTTGAGAATTTTTACAAGCTTATGGTAGAAACTTAGTCTAAGGTATGACTTGAGAGAAAAATACCCAATTAGTGAGGAGAATAATACACTTATGGAATTGGTCCTATAGAAATTGGATTGCACTATTTTATAGAGTTACTTGCTTGGTGAATTCTCTAGCTCTAGGTTATGACTATGTACTGGCCTTGAATCATAAACTTGGAAAAGTTCCTTGATCCTTTGGCATATTCTCTTTTCTTCTACTTCGTACCTTTGCTCAGGAGTGTAAAGTCTTAAGTATGGGGTATTTGATCATCCCAAATATGAACAAGTTATTTGGCCTTCTTTTTATATGTTTATAATGATAATATATTGTAATTAGACCAATTAATATACTTAGGGCTGCACCAAGGTATGGCATAATAAAGTGGATAAAATAGGTTAATTAGCGTTTATTTATTGTACTTTATAAATAGGTGCTACTTAATGGTTTATTTAGTGTTTCAGATATCCGAACAGGGCCAAACCAAAAGGGAAACGTCTAGACTTAACGAGAAGATCACACAAGCACAAGAAACGCTTGTCCCCTTGGATGAGTGATCAGCCCAAATATTGACATGTTATTTGGTCTTCATTTTACATGTTTATAATGCTAATATGTTGCAATTAGACCAATTAATGTATTAAGGGCTGCACTAAGGTATGGCACAATAAAATGGATAAAAATAGGTTATTTAGTGTTTATTTATTGTATTTTATAAATAAGCGCTATTTAATGCATTTGTCAGTGTTTCAGATGTCCAAACAGGGTCTAACCAAAGGGAAACATCTAGAATCAACGAGAAGATCACAAAAAGCACAAAAAGTTTTGAGCCATCGTGTTAAGCCGCCGGCCCAAATCAGGACTTCCAGCGGTTCAAGAATATTCTAGGAATATTCTAGGAGTATGACGTCTGGAAAAATCTTCAGCGCGGAATTTGCGCTGCGCCATCCATTTGACCCAGCGGCTCAAATTGGAAATCTTGCGGCTGAAAATATTCCGAAGTATAAACATATAATTTGGACGGCTAGGATTCAAGATACGGAGATAATAATCGAAAAATCGCATGTTTTGCGTGTTGGGAAATCACCATGCTTATAAAGCAGCGGAAACGGATATAAAACAAAATTTTTAAACCAAACATAGCGATTTCTTTCCCAATAGATCCGCTATATGGATCTGTATCGGTATAAGGACAAGAATTAACCCAAATCGATCGGCTGTTCTTTGCGTTTACGAATGTGAGGAGTCCACTCCGAGTGTGCTCTCTCCACCGGTGATCCACACGAACAGTTTGGTAGATGCCTAGGTGCTAGCCACGTTCACTACTCCAGGCGAACCGGGAGCCTTATCTACGGTGTTCTTGGGTTCAAGAACACTTCTCAAACTCCAAGATAAGATGGCGCCTATGATCAAGAATGTGGTCCTTGATCTCACACACAACCTCAACTCACAAATCCTAAAACAATTCTAGGGTTTGCGCCACTTTCTCTCTCTAGAAAGACTAGGGTTGTGTTTTCTCTCACAAACTTTCACCAAGACTGAAAACAATTTTGCTCTTGTGAAAATTGCTAGCTAAAGTCGAAATTCCCAAGGTATGAGAGACTACTCTCTTAGTCGACTTTTGCTCTATGTATATATATAGGATTTAGGCTTTGATAATTATAATTAGGGTTTCCCAAAATTATACAATTATCAAATTATTAAATTCATGATGTTACACTAATATCATAATTTTAGGACTTGAATTCCTAATTATAATATTACTTTAATATTACAATTTGGATCCAAATGCAATCTTGGAGAATCAATTTGGAAGATCAAATCTTCCACAAGAGATCCTCTCCCATGCGCCAAGTCCAAGGGAAATTAGTTGGAATTTAATAAACTAAAATAACAAACCTAACCATTAGGTAGTTATGACTAATTTGTTATTTTCCAACAATATTGATTTAAGATATTACCATAATATCTTAAGTCAATCTCTCAAATTCGAATTTTTAGTCTTTATTGAATTAAAATATTACATTAATATTCAAATTCAAATAGACCTAAAATTTTGACTTTCCCTATATATATATAATTATTGAATTAACATATTACACTAATATCTAATTCAATCATTTGAAATCTAGATCAAATCTATTTGAATTTCAAATCTTCAAGCCATGATTCTAATTAATAAAACATTTCTATTAATTAAAATAGGCCTATAGGAGGCGCCATCCTCCCTCCCTATTTATCCTAATATTAGTGAATTTAATAAATTAATAACTTCCTAACTTTTAGGAAAATTATCTAATTTATTTATTCCCAATATTATAAATAGGAATATAATTATAAATAGCATAATCACATTATCTATTTAATAATTATTATCCATATATATATATTTAAATTTGTCCCACAAATCTAAATATCATATATCTGTAGATAATTATTTAAGACAATATTTCCTGTTCCAGACAGTCAATTATGTCTTAAACGGTGTCACCAATGTGACCCACGAATTAACCCTAATTCGCGTCCCGAAGTGGCATCTTGATCCTGCTCGTGTGTGACCCAGCAGGCCCCACGTGAAGTTGGCAGCAAGTCATCCCTATGACTTACAAGTCGAGAGCGGACTCTAGCAAGCCATCACGACTACCCAAAACACGTGAGTTATCGTTTAATGCCGAAACGACTTAACCTCAGTACCACCTTGTCAAGTTCCCTTTTTGTCCTACGATATTCCGGTAATGTGTGAGGTCTCAGGAGTTTAGAATTTGGTTTTGAGGGTTTAGAAATAGAACTAGTGGTTTATAGAATTTTA
>QANZ01020815.1:6108-21576 GCA_003254925.1 Chamaecrista fasciculata | reverse complement strand
GGCTAGCACCTCGTGTTCGGGAAACTGTTCGTGTGGATCACCGTTAGAGGAAGGACGTGGAGACGTGCTTCTAGACTCACCAGTATCATCAATCCGATTGAAAGCTTGAGGTATAAAACTTTTCGCATCTGGTTTTAAATTCAGCTAGCGGATCTCAGGGTGGGTTTTCCCCGGGGGCGCAAGTTTTTTTGCGTGTTTTCCGCTGCGTGTTTCCCTGGGGATTTCCCACCATCATCCCCATGACCTACAAGTCGTGAGCGGACTCTAGCAAGCCATCACAACTACCCAAAACACGTGAGTTATTGTTTTTACTAAAACGACTTAACCTCAGTACCTCCGTGTCAGAGATCCTATTGTCCTACGATATCTCGGTCATGGACTAGGCACAGGAAAGTCATCCATTATCCAAACCACAACTTTCTCGATTCCCTGAGTAAGTCCCAATTCCTGAGTGGCCACTCTTTTTCCTGGATAGATTCATCGAGGGCGCCAGATAGATATCTCTCATCTAATGAGGGACAAAATCCCATTTTGGCCAATCCACATTCCTCAGCATGGCAATCAACCAAACCCGTACTTAGCCCTTATGGCTACTCTTTCACAGGCAACGTTAGACTAAGCCAAAGTTTGACAACTGCAACGCCGGAATAATGATGACCTCAGGTCTAAGGCATCGCTACAGGCGTACAAGGAGAGGCAAGATGATGACTAAACCCATGCAGGACTCTTCGGGTCGGCTCAGCAACTAGTAACCAACTTACGTAATTGCACCATGACTCTCGTCCCAGCATCTAGTGCATGCATCTCATGCACCAAGGTCATGCTGGTCTTAGTTCATTTTTGTTCCCACAAATATAATCGACCAGGGACAAATTTAGATTAATTATCTCATAATTAATCATGGACGTTATCATAGTAAACATGCTAATAACATGATAACACATTAATTTATCTTCCATAAATTAATAGTATGTTCACAACATATTTACATAAAACGATTGGCCCTAGGGCACAATCTCCAACACGTCACCAGGGTCTTGTTAGAACCGGCTCATCATACTCAGGGCAAATGACACATCTGGTCGAATACACAACATGGCATAGATGATGGAACCAAATGCCGAAGCATAAGGGATGCCACTCATGCGCCCTCGCTCATCAAGTGTCTTGGGACACTGATTCTTGCTCAGGCCCAAACCATGATTCATCGGTATGAATCCCTTCTTGGAATCCTGCATACTGAACCGCTTCCGTACCTTATCCAAGTATGTACTCTGACTTAATCCAAGAAGCCTTTGAGATCTATCTGTATAGATTTTGATGCCTAGAATGTAAGTCCTTCATCGAGAATGATTTTCCCAACCAAGATTTCACAATCTCCAAGGTAGGGACATAATTTCCAATGAGCAATATGTCATCGACATAAAGCACCAAGAAAACAATCGTGCTCCCACTAACCTTCTTGTAAACACAAGGCTCATCAGGGTTTCGCAAGAAGCCAAACTCTTTGACTACCTCATCAAAACGATGATTCCAACTCCGTGATGCTTGCTTCAATCCATAAATGGATCTCTGAAGCTTGCACACCTTCTCTGGTTCCTCTGGACATACAAAGCCCTCAAGTTGTGTCATGTACAAATCCTCGGGCAGCCTTCCATTAAGGAATGCTGTTTTGACATCCATTTGCCATATCTCATAGTCATAATATGCGACTATGGCAAGGAGTATCCTAATGGACTTGGCCATTACAACTGGGGACAACCTTTCATCATAGTCAATACCATGACGTTGAGTGAACCCCTTTGCAACTAGCCTGGCCTTAAAGACATTAACGTTGCCATCCATGTCGGTTTTCTCCTTGAAAACCCACTTGCACCCTACGGCTTTTACACCTTCAGGTGGATTGACTAACGTCCATACCTTATTGTCGTCCATGGATTGCATCTCTGCCTTCATGGCTTCAACCCATTTTTCAGAGTTGGGACCCCCAAAAGCTTCTTGATCGGTGGTAGGCTCACCACGCTCCATGAGCAACACATCCTTGTTCTCAGTCATAAAAAATCCATATCTTTGAGGTTGAGACCGTGTTCTATAAGACCTTCGTGGTCCTTGTCCTACTAGAGGAGCTTCCACAACATCTTTTGGCTCTTCTCTAGTTTCCGTCTGCGCCTCTAGAGTGTCTTGTGGATCTTGAACCTCTTCAAGATCTATCTTACTCCCATTGTCTTTTTTGGAGACAAAATCCTTTTCCAAAAAGAATCCATTTCTGACTACAAACACTTTGTTGCCAGATGGGTAGTAGACATAATAGCCCCTTGTTTCCTTGGGGTATCCCACAAATAAACAATTTAGAGATTTGGGAGACAGTTTATCGTTAGGCTATTGCTTAACATAAACTTCACATCCCCAAACCTTGAGGTAAGACAAACTGGGCCTCTTCCCAGTCCATATCTCATATGGTGTCTTCTCAACTGCCTTAGACGAAACATGGTTAAGTGTGAACACAGCCGTTTCTAGAGCATGCTCCCAAAAGGATGGCGGAAGATCAGCTTGACTCATCATAGATCGGACCATATCTAATAAAGTCCAATTTCTCCTCTCAGAAACACCATTCCATTGTGGAGTTCCAGGAGGGGTAAGTTGTGAGACTATCCCACAACTTCTAAGATGATCAATAAACTCTTGGCTCAAATATTCGCCTCCTCGATCAGATCTAAGGACTTTGATTTTCTTGCCATGTTGATTCTCTACTTCACTTTGAAATCTTTTGAACATTTCAAAAGACTCTGACTTGTGCCTCATTAGGTAGACATAGCCAAACCTACTGAAGTCGTCAGTGAACGTTATGAAGTAGGAGTAACCACCCCTAGCATGAGTACTCATGGGCCCACATACATCACTATGTATGATTCCCAATAAGTGAGGTGCTCTCTCACTGTGGCAAGTGAAGGGCGCCTTTGTCATCTTACCAAGTAAACAAGATTCGCAAGCACCATATGATTCAAAATCAAATGAGCTTAGAAGTCCATCTTTATGGAGCTTCTCTAGGCGTTTCTCGTTTATATGGCCTAAACGACAATGCCAAAGGTACGTAGGATTTGATTCGTTAATCTTAATCCTTTTGGTATCAATGTTATAGATATTGTTATCGTGTTGTCATTCTAATTTTAAGACGCAATGATTATCTCGCAAATCACCATAAACAAATAAAACATTGTCTTTATAAATAGAACACCTTCAATTGCCGTTTACACATGTAAAACCTTCCTTATCCAATAAGAAAGGGAAATGATGTTTGAACTCAATGAAGGTACATAATAACAATTATTCAAAATGAAAATAAGTCCAGAGGGCAACACAAGCTCGTATGTTCCCACAACAATAGCAGCAACTCTTGCTCCATTGCCCACACATAGGTCCACCTCGCTTCTGGCCAGCTTTCTACTGTCTCTAAGACCCTCCACATTTGTACAAATGTGAGAACCACATGCTGTATTTAATACCCAAGTGGTTAAAGTAGAAAGGTTAACGTCTATAACAAAGATACTTGAAGTAGAGACCTTACAGCTCTTCTTCTTTTGATCTTCCAAATACAATTTGCAATTCCTTTTCCAATGTCCTGGCTTTTGGCAGGAAAAGCAAATCGCATCCCTTGAAGGCTTCGCCTTCTTGGCAGGTTTTGGGTTAGGCTTGTCCCCTGGCTTGGTCTCACCAACCGGGGCTTTACTCTTCCTCTTTCTTTTGCCCTTACCTTTCACCTGGTTTTCCTGAACCATCAAGCAAGCAACATCCACAAAGTCATTGAAGTGCTTCTCATAAGCAGTTCTTTGAGCTCTTGGCCCGTCGTTGGTAGGCTCTTCAGGGGAAGGGTTTTCTAGGACATAAAGCTTCCTTTCTTGGGTAAGAACAATTCTCAAATTTCGAAACCAATCAAGGAAGTTCTTCCCATTTAACTTATCCTTCTCAAGGATAGATCGTAGTGATAACACTGAACTTATATTGTTTGCCATGATTCTACAACTAAGATATGAAAGTTAATTAGCAAAAAGGTCCACCATTTTGTTGGAGATTGTGCCCTAGGGCCAATCATTTTATGTAAAATGTTATGAACATTTGGATTAATTTATAGAGAAATTATTTTGTTATCATAATTAGCATGTTTACTATGNAACTTTGGGTCAGAAGTCACCTGCAAGTCAATGAAAACACAGGGGTGGCCCTGCGATTCACCTCCGATGCTTAAGTCAGTAGATGGCTTGAAAGCAATAGTGTGTGGAAAATGGAAAATAGTGCGTACCTTTTCCAGCGGAGGAGCTCTCCTTTTATACTGGTGAAGTGAGACCTTTTTGACCTAGATATGGTCGAATGTGATCTTAACTGATTTGGCCAAATCAGTTGTGATCTTGGAGGAAATCCTAACTGTCCGTTATTCTCGCAGGTCTGTTGGTCAAGATGCGGGAATAAGTTGATTGTATCGTGGACGCCAGTTTGTTGGCGTTCTCGCCTATCGTGAGGCGTTTGGTGTCTTGACCATGCCAGGGCTCTTTCTGTGAACGCCTAACTGTTGGCGTCCTCAATTGTTACGAGAAGCTTGGCGTTCCACTTGTGTGGGGGTTTTTCTGTAAACGCCTATCTGTTGGCGTTCTTGACGCTTTACTTGTGTAGGGCTCTTTTGGCGTTCTTTGCACAAGAGATTCCTTCGATGAGCCTTTGAACGCCTATGGCCTAGGTCTTCTGGTCCTTAAGTCATTAGGCCTATTATCAGTAATCTTCAGTGTTCGATCCAATTCTAAGCTTGAATGACAATTTATCCTTGATACTTCTGCAATTAGAATTCAAGTCAGAAGTAAGCTGTATGAGATGAATTCCTACTTCCTTAGTGTTATAGTAGTTTGGAAAAGTCGTGGCCTTAAGATTCTCATGCCTTGGGGAATTAGCATTTGCATAGCATTTTCTCTCATACTGAAACTTACATGCTTCTAGGATTTGCAACGTTTAACTGATTTTCGATGTTCCCTATAACATCACCAATTTAGCGAGAACTGATTAGACATCATATTGTTGAAAACAGTGTGTAGTTCTTTTCGGAGTTAATGTTTACTAGGATTTGCTCCTAATGCCTGAGTATAGTTGAAGAAAGTTGCTTCATCTATGTGATTAATTAGATGTTGTAAGATATGTTTTCCGCAGTTGTGATCATTTTCCATTTAGCTCCTAAATATGAATATTGGCATTTTTTGTGTGCATCAAAATATCTGTTATGGATTTAGTTAGATGCTGCCTTTTCGTAAATCTGATATTTAATTTTAAGGTTTTATCTTCATTTATTATTTAGTGCTTAGTGAATTTACAACCTTTACAACATTGTATGACATACACACATTTATAGGGTGGAGTCAGTTATTTCTGTTTAGTGTCCTTCTTTTTAGGAGTCAGTTATTTGGTTTATTGATTATTACTATACATGGGAATTCTATAATTACCCACCCTAATCATATTATCTAGGAGATTGGATTTTGTGTATTTTTGGATTACAAATTTGATATGTTTTGTAATATCTTTATATAAAAAGTTTGCTTTTACTAAAATAGATTCTGTTAAAGCAGTTCAAAAGATATCTAATATAAACTTGGTTTATATGTGACCGGATATTTTTGTTTCCACCTATTTTATGCATACACTTGCTGTTACAATAACTTACCAATTGACATTGATTTTAAAAATCAGAGCAGTTTCTAGATAGTCATATTATTTGACACAATTAGTAGCAACCATATTATTTGTACTTTTTATCTAGCTAGCTTCATTGTTTGGATATATATATCTATATATATATATGAAGGTGTCTTCACAATATAGTACTTGTTAGAATTGCACTTTTATTTTTATTTCTCTCTTTAGCTCTATTAGAAAGGAAATTATAGAATCAAGCAATACAGAGGAGCTGGGTGATTTACAGAATATAGACATACACATTTTCCAAATCTGATGGTTCTTTTTTCATTGGGTCCAAGTAATTCTCAAGTCTTGTATTGTCTTCACGTCTTTGACCTTAGTGAATATCCCAAAGTTTGAATTATGCTTGTGTTTTATGGTTTTATGCTCATTTCTTGTACATTGCTTTGCTAAATTAATTTGTTATTCTCTTTCATTCACAGCAATTGTTCTGCTTCTCCCAATGTATTTGTTGAAGCAACCTGAACAAAATGAAGTGATACTTACATTTGGTTTCTAAAGCAAGGGAGAACACTGCAAGTACGTATGACTTAACTCTCCCTCACCATCCATGTGTTTAAAACTTTTTAGCGTATTTTGCATATGAATTATTTTCAATTGTGTATGGTTCTATGCATATTTCCTTGCCAATATGAATTATATATGCAAATTTTCATTAATAGAGAAATGATGAAGTTAACATTGGTACAATACAACTACAAATTTATACATAATGAATTGTATTGATATGATTGATAATTATTTTGTAGGTTAAATCATTGGAATAAGTTATTAATAATATTAAGATATAGAAGTTTTAGGGGTTATGAATTCCTCAGTGTTAAATTAAGTTTATTTTGTTTACATGTATAGATATGGATAAATCATGGATTTCAAAGTCAAGCTTAAGTGAGGAATATGAAAAGGGTCTAAATGAGTTTCTAGATTTTGCATTTGCACATACACCGGCCAATGGTATGATAAGATGTCCTTGTAGTCGTTGTGCGTTTAGAAGATGGCAAACTAGAGAAGATGCATATGACCACTTGATTTGCACACAATTCCCACAAGGTTACATTGTTTGGGATTTGCATGGTGAGTCAGTTGTGAATGACGCATCAAATGCACCACAAAATAATTTGGTCGGTGAAAGTAATTTGGGTAGTGAAGATACACTACAAGACATGGTTTGTGATGCATTTGGAGTTAGTGGGCATCATGGGACAACGGTCGAAGCTACACATGAAGTTGAGGCTAATACGAATGAGTTTTATAGTAGACAACGTGGGGATGACACAAACTTTGTAGATCTACTTCGAGATTGTAATGAGGAGTTGTATGAAGGATGTACAAAGTACTCGAAGTTGTCATTTATAATTAAGTTGTACCATATTAAGGTCCTTTGTCGAATGAGTGATAAAGCTATGTCCATGATTTTGGAACTTTTGCATGATGCTTTTGAGAATTCCAAGATTCCTAACTCATTGTATGAAGCCAAAAAGATAATCAACAAACTTGGGCTTAATTACATTAAGATTGATGCTTGCCCGAATGATTGCATGTTGTACTGGAGAGAGGATGCTAACAGGGAATCGTGTAAAGTTTGTGGCCAATCCAGGTGGAAAGATGATGTCAATGCAAGTAGAATGATTGGTGAGGGAAAAAAGAAGAAGAAGAAGAAGAAGCGACCTGCCAAAGTCTTGCGTTACTTCCCGTTGAAACCCCGATTACGAAGGCTATTTATGTGTTCCAAAACTGCTAATCTTATGAGGTGGCATCATGAAGATGTTAACAATGATGGGCAGATGAGGCATCCAAGGGATTCAGAGGCATGGAAATCATTTAACATGAGTCATAATGAATTTGCCTCAGAACCACGTAACGTACGACTTGGGTTAGCTAGTGATGGTTTCAATCCTTTTGGAACAATGAGTACAAAGTACAGCATATGGCCTGTTGTTCTTATGGCATACAACCTGCCTCCATGGATGTGCATGAAGCAATCATCCATCATTCTTTCTATGATCATTCCTGGTAAAAAACAACCTGGGAATGATATAGATGTTTACCTACAGCCCTTGATTGAAGAGTTGAATGAGTTATGGACGGAAGGAATTGAGACATATGATGCTTCATTATCTGAAAATTTCACATTGCGTGCAACTTTGATGTGGACAATTAGTGATTTTCCAGGTCTTGGGAAGATGAAGTTCNTGGACAAGCATTAGGGAAGGAGCATCCGGGTAGAGTGCGAGGCTTAGGTTTTGGGCCTACACCCACTCAGATGTTTGGTCATAATACCAACACATTTGGGAGGGTTCCATTTTCAAGTACCCCAAATTCTTCTTTGATAAATTCAATGCAAAAAAAAAACATTGATACATTGGAATCAGCATTGCAAGCATCAACGGAGCGACAAAAAACGACAAATGATGCTTTAATTTATCTTTTACAAAAAATGGCGGGAGGAATACCACCTGAGTTTGCACACTTAATGAATTCTCAGGTTAGTTCATTATATTTTAGAATTTATTTTTTATTAATCTTGCATTTAATTTAATTTTTTAAAACAATAATTTAACTTATGTAGGTGCTTGATGCCGATCAACCTTCATCATCGGGAAGACATCAATCTCCAACAAGTTGATGCCTCAAATCTGTGTTTTTGTTGGCCTAAAATCTAATGTAGTGTATACTTTAATGTTTTGGACATTATGCAATATATGTAGTGTATGAAATCTTTTTGTTGACCTAAAATCTATTGTTTTGGAATTTAGTTTCAATTATGAAATCTAATCTTAGCCTATTCCATATTTTGTTGGCCTAAAATCTAATGTGTTGAAATTTAGTTTCAATTATGAAATCTAATGTTTATCATTGAGCATTATTTAGATTTATTGATTATGAAATGGAGTAGTATATAAAAAATATCATCTAAAACAGGAAAAAAACAAAATTTGAAGGTCAAATAAATAAATTATAAAAAATAAATAAATAAATTAATTAGCGGCGGTTAAAAACCGCCGCAATATTGACCAAAAATTGTAATATTCACATTAATTTTTCTGTTAAAATTGCGGCGGTTCAAAACCGCCAATAACTTTTCCGGCGGGTTAAAACCGCCTCAATAATTGTCAGATTCATTATATTTTTTTTCAATATTGCGGCGGTTTTAAACCGCCGGAAAATTTACTGGCGGATTAAAACCGCCATAAAAAATCCACAAACAAACCCTTTCCGGTCAAATTTTTTGGCGGCTAGAAACCGCCGCTAATAAATATTTACTGGCGGGTATCAAGAAACCGCCGCTAAATTATTACCAACGCCCTCTTTTGCGACGGTTTGCCAACCGCCGGAAATTATTTTTTCTGGCGGTTAAACCGCCGCTAAAATATCATCTAAACCGCCGCTAAAACCCCTCTTTTCTTGTAGTGGTTGCCCGTAGCAGGGTAGCCATATGGGCTAGGTACGGGTTTGGTTGATTGCCGTGCTGAGGGATGTGGATTGACCAAGATGGGATTTTGTCCCTCATTAAATGAGAGATATCTAACTGGCGCCCTTGATGAGTCTGTCCAAGGAAAAGAGTGGCCACTCAGGAAATTGGGACTAACTTAGGAAATCGAGAAAGTTGAGGTTTAGATTATGGATGACTTTCCTATGCCTAATCCATCACCAAGATATCGTGTGACAATAGGGTCTATGACATGGTGGTACTAAGGTTAAGTCGGTTTTGGTAAAAATGATAACTCACGTGTTTTGGGTAGTCATGATGGCTTGCTAGAGTCCGCTCACGACTTGTAGGTCATAGAGATGGCTTGCTACCAACTTCACGTGGAGCCTGCTGGGTCACACATGAGCAGGATCAGGACACCGCTTAAAGGGACACGAATTAGGGTTAATTCGTGGGTCACTCCGGTGGCACAATTTAAGACATAGCGAAATGTCTGGGACATTAAATTTTGTCTTAAATAATCTACAGTTGTGAAATATTTAAATTTGTGGGACAAGTTTAAATATTATAATTGTTAAATATTTAATGGGATTAATTATTTACAATTATAATATTAGGGAATAAAAAATCAGATAAGATTCATAAAAGTTAGGAGATTAATGATTTATGAAATTCCCCAATATAAAATTGTTTTATTAATTTAAGTCATGAGTTTGAATTCAAAAGATTTGATCTAGATATCAAAAGATTTGAATCATAGATATTAGGGAATATATTAACTCAGAATCTTTGGGAAATCATGACTTCCTAAAATTAGGAATGTTTTTGATTTATAAAATTCCAAGATAAATTGAAGGAGCATGGCGCCTTGCACCTTGTGGGTCTCCGGGAAGATTTGATCTTCCATTTGATTCTGCAAGATTGCATTTGAATTTAAATTGAAATATTAAGGTAATATTTTAATTAGAAATTCAAGTCCTAAAATTATGATATTATTGTAATCTCATGATTTTAGGATTATAAAAATTCCCTATTTTATGAAATAAAATAAGGGGAAGTCGCCTAGCACCTAACCCTAAGTTATTGTGTGATTTTGTCTTCCTCCTTGTAGAGAGAGAGAGAAAAATCGCCACTTTCAACCCTAGAGAGAGAAGAGGCGAATTTCCTAAGGGGTTAGAGAGAGTTTGCCTTGTTCAACAATCAGGGTTTTTGAGAGTAGGAAAACAAAAGGAGTTTTGTGTCTCCCTGCTCCCTGCGCCACCTTTTGCTCTTTGATTCAAGAAGGAGTTCTTGAATTCAAAAGCACTATAGATTGGTCCCTGGTTCTTTTGGAGAAAAGAACGGAAGGCTAGCACCTGGGGCTCGGAAAACTGTTCGTGTGGATCACCGGTGGAGGAAGGACGCTTCACGTGGACTTCTAGCAAACGCTCCGTACAACCAAACCGATTGGAACTCGTGAGGTATACCACTATCTTAACAGGTTTTAAATTCAACTAGTGGATCCGTTCGAGAATTTTGGGCCTGGCGCATTTAAATTTTAATTTTTTATTTCTGCTTCCGATGCGTTTTGCGCCGGGAATTCCCAACAGTGGTATCAGAGCTACGCTAGTCCTTGGATTTAAAATTGTTTATGTGTACATATGATGTATGATATGTGTGTTTACCGCTTTCAATCACATGCTTTGGTTTTACGAAAAATCCACCGAACGTTTTTCTTAAAAAAAATTCAATCTACTGAAAAAGGTGCAAATTATATGTATATGATACATATGGAATCGATAGGATCGATTGGAAAAATTTTCTTGAACTTTAAGGCCAAAATCGATAATCCCTATATAATTATAAATAAAATTGTTTTAATTATAATTATAGTGGGGTGGCTGAAAATTTATTAAAATTATGAATTTTAAAATTTTTGGGTCAATAATTTAAATTCTTGAATGTGATTCCTAAATTTTTATAATTATTGATAATAGGCCTAATTTCAAGAAAGGCATGTTAAAATTGCACAAACCCTAAATTAAACACATTTTAAAAATGGTTTTTGATATGTGTTGTATGCTGTGTTTGACATAATTATATGAATTGTTCATATGTGAATTGTGTGATGTTGGATATGGCTCTAGGGTTTTTGGTAAATACGGCCTGCTTGTCGTCTCCCTCCACTCTATTGTAATTTTACTTTCAGTTTATACCTCAATGTGACTGGGGTTTATTCTTTTGTAATTTTATTTTTCTTTTTAGAAAAATTCTCTCATTGGCTTGGGAGAATTATAGGGTAGATGAGTCATATCTAAACACAGTATGTTTTTACATTTAGTTTGTATGTGATGCGCTAGATGTATGCTTAGGGTGCGAAATTTTAACATGCTATTTTACATTTTACGCTACAACCACGTATACAATACAAGCGTGGGATTTTGTATACGATACAAAATCCGTGCACATGTTTATATGTATGTGATACATGGGGAAATAAACATGTGGCATGACTCGTTTAATTTTAAAAGGAGTTTTAAAAATTAAACTATAAAACGGAACTTTTAAAAATCAAACTCTTTTAGAAAATCTTAAGTTTTAATGCCGTCGGTGAAACGCCCTGTCAAAATCTTGTTCATCGTGGAGCGGTGATCGCCTACGCGACACGTATCTGCCTTGACCTTGAGGAGACACGGGTAAATGGGAGTTTCAACGCGACACCCATTGAAATCTTGGTTCTTTGAATGCGGTGATCGCCTACGCGACACGTGTTCAGTTGGGCCTTGACGATATGGGGTTGGGCTTCGGCCTCGTTGTTTTGAACCTAGCCATTCACATGTTTTATTGTGTGACTTAATGGGGTTATCAAAACGGTTTTGGACCTCAAGGCATTAGATGGCATAAACATGCCATAATTAGTATCATATGATGATACAGTCCCATAAGGATCTAAGAGTCATATGAGATGTGATTGGTAAGGAGTTACCTACCTAATTAACCAAAGGGTGCATGATCGCCTACGCGACGGTAAACTTTGGTGAAATATGGGTCTTAGCCACTAATAATAAATTTTACTGGGTTTTATAAAATGGTGGATATTTATTTTTCCTGCTAATTAAACTTTTCATATCTAAATTGTAGAATCAAAGGGCAACAAACGTTCCAACACTATCGCTACGATCTGTCCTTGAGAAGGACAAGTTGACTGGGACTAACTTTCTCGACTGGTGCCGAAATTTGAGAATTTTTCTCACCTAGGAGAGAAAGCTCTATGTCCTGGAAAACCCCAACCCTGAACAGCCTGCTGCAAACGCTCAAAGAGCACAGAGAGATGCTTACGAGAAGCATCAAAGTGACTCTGTGGACGTTGCCTGTATTATGCACCATGGTTCCCGAGATCCAAAAGAACTTGGAGAACATGGGGGCATATGAGATGATAACACTTCTCAGGGAAATGTTCCAAGTACAGGCAAGGCAAGAGAGGTTTGAGACTGCAAAGGCTCTTCACTCTGGCAAGATGGCAGAAGGTGGATCTGTGAGTGCCCACATCTGAAAGATGAGGGGGTATATAGATCACCTTGCTAGGCTGGGATTTCCCATTTTGCCAGAGCTAGCGACGGATTTGATCCTTAATTCGCTACCTAGAAGTTATGACCAATTCTTCTTAAACTTTAATATGAATGGCATGGAGAAATCCGTATCTGAACTGCATGGGATGCTGAAGACTACTGAGGCATCTATAAAGAAGGCGCCTAGCACTGTCTTACTGGTTCAGAACAAGGGAAAGGGGAAGGGCAAAGCAAAGAGGAAAGGAGACGCCGAGGTTGGTGGGACCATGCCTGCGGCTAAGCCTAACCCACCGCCTGCCAAGAAGGCAAAGCCCACCAAGGATGCAGTTTGTTTCTTCTGCCAGAAGCCTGGACACTGGAAGAGGAATTGCAAGCTGTACATGGAAGATCTGAAGAAGAAGAAGAGCGAAGCCTCTACTTCAGGTATCTATGTTATAGGCGTTCACTTGTCTACTCCTACCACTTGGGTATTGGATACTGCTTGTGGTTCTCACATATGTACTAATGTGCAGGGGTTGAGAAGAAGTAGAAAGCTGAGCAGAGGTGAGGTGGACCTACGAGAAGGCAATGGAGCAAGGGTTGCTGCTGTTGTTGTAGGAACATACGAGCTAGTTTTGCCTACTGGGCTTGTTTTGTTTTTGAACAATTGTTATTATGTTCCATCCTTGAGTTATAACATTATATCACTTTCTTATTTGGATAAGGAAGGATTTGTTTGTGTGAATGGGAATGGAAAATGTTCAATTTACAAAGATAATGTGTTATATGCTTATGGAGATCTGCACGATAACCACTATATCTTAAAATTGGAACAACAACGTAATAACGAAATCTATAACATCGATACGAAAAGGATTAAGATTAACGAATCTAATCCTACATACCTTTGGCATTGTCGTTTAGGCCATATAAACGAGAAACGCCTAGAGAAGCTCCATAGAGATGGACTTCTAAGCTCATTTGATTTTGAATCATATGATGCTTGCGAATCTTGTTTACTTGGAAAAATGACAAAGGCTCCCTTCACTGGCCACAGTGAGAGGGCATCTGACTTGTTGGGGATCATACATAGTGATGTATGTGGACCCATGAGTATCCATGCTAGAGGAGGTTACTCGTACTTCATTACGTTTACTGACGACTTCAGTAGGTATGGCTACGTCTACCTTAAGAAGCACAAATCAGAGTCTTTTGAAATGTTCAAGAGATTTCAAAATGAAGTTGAGAACCAACTTGACAAGAAAATCAAGGTCCTTCGATCTGATCGAGGAGGCGAGTATTTGAGTCAAGAATTCATTGATCATCGTAGTAGTTGTGGGGATATTCTTTCGATCTATGATGAGTCAAACTGATCTTCCGCCATCCTTTTGGGGATATTCTTTAGAAGCTGCTACGTTCACACTTAACCGCGTTCCGTCTAAGGCAGTTGAGAAGACACCATATGAGATATGGAGTGGGAAGAGTCCCATTATGTCTTACCTCAAGGTTTGGGGATGTGAGGTTTACGTTAAGCAACAAGCTAACGATAAACTGTCTCCCAAATCCCTCAAGTGTCTGTTTGTGGGATACCCCAAGGAAACGAGGGGGTATTATGTCTACTGTCCAACTAACAACAAAGAGTTTGTAGTCAGGAGTGGGTTCTTCTTAGAGAAAGGATCTAGTTTCCAAAAGAAACAGTGGGAGTAAGATAGAGCTTGAAGAAGTTCAAGTTCCACAAGACGCATCAGAGGCGCGGACGGAAACTGGAGAAGAACCGCAATATGTTGTGGAAGCTCCTCCAGTGACACAAGGACCACGTGTTGGGAATTCTAGGCGCCTAACGCAGCGGAAGCAAATATAAAATTTAAAATTTAAACCCGCCAAGTCTTAAAATTCTCGAATGGATCCGCTAGCAGAATTTTAAACCTGTTAAGATAGTGGTATACCTCACGAGTTCCAATCGGTTGGTTGTACAAGGCGTGTGCTAGGAGTCCACTCACAGCGTTCTCCCTCTGCTGGTGATCCACACGAACAGTTTGTCGGGCACCAAGGTGCTAGCCTTCTGTTCTTTTCACCAAAAGAACAAGGGACCAATCTACAGTGCATTTGAACTCAATAACTCCTTCTTGAATCAAAAGGGAAGGATGGCGCAAAGGAGAAGGATCCACAAGAACTCCTTCTTGTTTTTCTCTCTCTCACAAACCCTAATTTTGGGTGACTGCAAATCGATTTTCCTAACTCATTAGGCAAAGTCGATTTTTCCTCTCTCAACACTTGGGAGCCAAAAATTCTCACTCAATGAGCTAGGGTTCTTGAAGGTAGCGATTTTTTCTCTCTCTCTACAAGGAGGATGAAAAATGCCCAAATGAATTCACACACTCCCTTAGGGGCCTAGCCCCTAGGGTTTATAATTATATTTAGAGCATTATTATAATTCTAAATTATAATAATATGACTTCATGAATTGAATTTACAATTAAAATATTACTATAATATTTAATTTAAATTCAAATCCTAATCTTAGGGAATCAATTGGAAGATCAAATCTCCCCTTGGGACCCACCTAAGCCATGCGCCATATGCTCTATAATTCCTTTGAAATTTTATAAATCAAAAACCTTCCTAATTTTAGGAAGTCATGATTTCCCAAAGATCCTGAGTTAAGATTCAAATCTTTTGATATCTTCATCAAATCTTTTCAATTCAAACTCATGATTTAAATTAATAAAACAATTTTATTAATCTAAATACCACCAAATGAGGCGCCACCCTCAA
>QANZ01020808.1:0-15174 GCA_003254925.1 Chamaecrista fasciculata | reverse complement strand
AACGGCTGGTTTAAAAAGTTTCATGCGTGTGTATATATATATATGAGTGTGTTGGAGTTTTTTGGTGTAAGACATATGAAATATACTAAGTGTGAAAGTGAGAGTAAAATATTTGTGTCTCTTGGGTAGAAAAAAAGTGTGGGAGTAGAGTCCTGTCTACTTCTTTGTGTAGAAGTTGTAGACTCAAAAAGGCGAGTATTTGGCCGTTGTATCCTGGAGGTGACGCGTCCGTGTACCACTACACCGGGATAATAGATCAAGTTTCTACCCGTGGAGGGCGTGAATTACCTTAAAGAAAGCGAGATATCCGTGCCTCGGCCAAATACCACGCAGTCTGTATTTGCTAATATTTTTATTTCTTGTCTATTATTTTCTTATTTTCTCTTGTAGCCCCAACATATCTTGTGGATAGAAATAAGGCTTTGGAGGCATTTCCATGTCTTCCTCTTCTCCCTCAAGCATCTCCACTACTTTATTCATTGAAGGACGATCACTAGGTCTTGTCTGTATGCACCACAACCCCACTTTCATCATTTTCCTTGCTAACTTCATTTCCTCCTCTGTTGTGTTTTCTATGTTAATCTCCTTTCCTTTGTTTAACCGATCATACACCAAAAATGGGAGGTAAAGTTGGCTTGAATGCTCAGCCATTGCATTCAAATTCCTTCTTCTACCAGCCATCTCCATTAAAAGCATTCCAAAGCTATAGACATCAGCTTTGTAAGACACTCCACCCACATTTCTGTAAAAGAGTTCGGGAGCCATGTATCCTATGGTTCCTCTTGCTGCTGTCAATGTCACTATACTCTTTTTTGTAGGATACAATTTGGCTAATCCAAAATCAGAAACCTTAGGATTGAAATTGTCATCAAGGAGGATGTTGTGTGGCTTTATGTCAAAGTGCAGAATTTGCATGTTGCACCCTTTATGTAGATATTCAATACCACGAGCTACTCCCAGAGATATCTCATACAATTTAGCACAACTCAAGGAATGGTCGTTACCTTGTTGAACATGAATGTATTTTTCAAGAGATCCATTTTTCATGAACTCATATATAAGTGCACGTTTTGAGGCTTCAACACAATAACCAATGAGGTAAACCACGTTGACATGGTGGATTCGACCAAGTGTAGCAACCTCATTGATAAATTCTTGACCATTGGATTTGGCCTTATTATCCAACATCTTGACGGCTACAAGACGGCCACTTCGAAGTTGTCCTCTGAAAACAGAGCCGAATCCTCCTTTGCCGAGTTTAATTTTGAAGCCTTGAGTCATCTTCTTGATGTCTTTGTAAGAGTATCTTATGGGCATGATGTTATTGTCACTCTGCAGAAAATCTTCAATGTTGGGGTACATTGATAAATGCCTTCGTCGCCACTTATAAATCAAAAACACGATCACCATTGGAGTCCCAAGAATACGGATTACAACTGAAAGAAAATTCGGAAGAGAATTCAAACCATTAAAACATGTAACTGATGTAGAATTTTTTTTGTTTCACTAGACGAGTATGTTGAAGTCATGGGCTTACCTGTTAGGATGCAGCCATAACTTAAGAGGCCTGCAAATGTCATTAGTTAGAGTGGGAAAAGGTATCATGCTGACATGCTATGATGGAAATTAAAATGGGCTCCGGTTCCTCTACGGTAAAGATTGTAACCTTCTTTGTTAAAGATTTGAGGATATCTTGGGTAATCTTTTAGGTGACTTGTATTTCAGTTAATTACTATATATCTTAGGATAGAATTCTTGGTGCTTAAAAAATTAAGTATTTTGACCTATTGGACTTAGGTTAAATAATTCTAGTGGATCTAGAGTTTTAGATGCGTATAAATAGACTAATAAAAAATACTTTGAATCCTAACATCTACCAATTGAATATGTGTTGTACGAATGTACATCTATTTGTGTCCAATATGGTGACACTTCCTCAAAATGAATAACATGGAAGCATCCAGATGAGGTAAGGGTGAAAACAATAATTGGGACGTGAAACACACAGAAATGGCATGGGACGCATAACACAAAATGAGCCATTATTCATTTATTTGGATATCTTGAACACAGACAACATGAAAAGGATATATATGGTCGAGAATCCGGAGCCGGAAAGATGGTGTCAACAAGAAGAGGAAACTTACTATATATTTGGTCTCTTCTTTTTTATTGAGTCAATGATTTGGTCCCTCATTTATTGAAATGACTACTTAGTCCCTCATTCATCATAATTGTCAACTATTTAGTCTCTTATTTATCATAATCGTCAACTAACAGACATTAAATGCTTACATGACACCGTTAAATGCACTTTAGCATCCTATTACCTAAATCAACTGAACCGGACCAACAAACACAATTAAATCGGCCTAAAATTGAGTCAGACTCAAATATTTGTATTACACGTGAAGCTCCATAAGGTATAAATTGTTGAATTATTCCCAAATCTCAAACCATAGGTCGTTCCAAATAGTTAAATATGTGATATTTAACGTGTTATATATGCACTTAACGGCTAGGCTATCAGTGTTGGTAATGGAGATAGGCTACAGAGACTAACGAGTTAACATTTCTAATTTTTGAGGAGCCAAATAATCTATTTAAAAAATATAGAGACCAAATAGTTGAAAATCTGAAAAAAGAGAAACCAAATTGTAGGTTTCCTCCAATAAGAATGGTATTCCACTTAAAGCTTGGATCATCAAAAGTGGCAATTGAAACTTACCCGTAGTAGCCCTCGCAAGACCTGCATCATTATGGAAACAAGTGTATTATTAATTAGTATATATATTATGGAGCATAAACTAAAATGTTTGTTTTATACTATGAAGAAGCTAGACATTTGACAAGTCAAATGGTTAAGATTATATGATATCACTCTATATATATTTTTATATATAAATAATTAAATATGCATAAATATTGATGAGAACTTAAAACATGATAATATTTATTTACTACATATCTTATATGTGTTATTATTTTATTTTTTATTATTTGTCATATAAAATCATAAAAATTAATTTTATATTCTAAAATTTATGAAAATGTAATATACAAACGTGAGACACGAACAAGACGCAAAATAAGACTCTCTCCAAATAAAACGTTCATGCTTTATATGTCTCCTATCATAAATGAAAATTAAACTTGTTACTTCTCCAAATAAAACGTTAATGCTTCATATGTCTCATCATAAATGAAAATTAAATTTGTTACTTTTTCCCATTAATTAATCATTATAGAAATTAAGCTTATATCATCTTATAATTACTTTTAATATATATATAATTTTTTTAAAAAAAAAAATCATTGTTTTAAAGTCTGTATGACATTGTAGAGAGTTAGACTTGGAGTCTTTCTCTCACAATTCTACCTTAAAACAAATAATTAAAGAAAAAAAGTGAAAAAAAAACTGTCAAGTTTCCAAAAAGAAGAGAAAGAGAAAGAATAAGGGAGCTCAAACTTCCTATAAAATGAAATATAAGTAAATACTCAGCCTTGTAAAACTGAGTTTCGAACAAAATGTACTTACTCATCCCTGACCCTGAGGAACAACAAGGCTTGTTCCACAAAATGAAGGCACGACTTGAATGTTGAGTTGCGGAACAGAAAGATTGCAACCATGAAAACTCAAAGCCATAAAGAAAGATTGAGTGTATATCACTGCATGAAACTTTATTATTGTTGGTGGATTCAGTTAAAACAGTTGGCCAGGATGTCATGTATATGAGCTCTATATCACACCCTTCTTTCAAACCCAAATCCCTCAAACTTGTATCTTGACTGCTAATAAGCCAATAGAAATAATTACGTCTTTGGGAAGACTGATTCAAGGCTTTCGTGCAAGGGGCACTCTCAATAATGTACTTACCATCATCAGAGGAATCCAATTCCAATTTATGTTCACACTCACACCTAACCTTCATCATCATCTTTGTCAGATGATATTCATGACGAGAGGAAGCCATGATACTGAAATAGTGTTGCTGAATGGTACTATATGTACTCCTGAGAGACGTAAGGTCATCTCCAAGTACAGAATCCTCAGGCAGGGAAGATTTATTTGAGTCGACAACATTGGCATCCCTCACTCGGATAGTGTAGTTATTATAATTAATGGTTAGAACTCTGTATTTTCCAGATTTGAAATACAAAAACAATTGGCTATCCTCACAGGAGAGGATATACCTGTGGTCACCACACTCATGGGGATAGTGTTGTAGTCGAAAAGGGTGGCTCACTTTATGATTCCCACACAAACTAGAACACTTGTTCTTCTCCCCACAAGATTGGTAACATAGCATGATCAGAATGAATGGGACCAAAACAAGTGCTGTTGGTGTGAAACTCATCATCATATGGATTTATCCAAAGAGCAAGCAAGTACTAAGTAATAAAGGAGACTAGAGAATGATTACTTAAGCAAGTAATTAATATTGAGGAGTGGAACCGTATGTATAACTTCATACTCTTATCCCTCATCTTCTCTTGTATATACCTTTTTTTTTTTTTTTTTTGGCCTGATTGTATATACCTTTCAATCACTCACATCATTGAAAATTTACCCTAATGCTCCACCAATAGAATTAACTAATAAAAGGAAAATTGATCAAATTAAATGAGGCTTGATTGATGTCATAAGTAATTAACTAATAGAATTATTCATATGAATTTTAAAAGGTAATTAAAAAAAATTATTGACTAGCTATGACATGGTTAATTTGACCAAAAGTTTTTTGGTCAAACTCATTTTCTCACTAATTTTTTTTTCCACACGGTTAACCAAAGAAATTCTTCTACGATGCTTTGTCTCATAGTTTTCTCTATGTATCCTCGTTATTCCTGCTCACAAGAAATTCTTTTAGCAAAGCATGCTTACAGATGTGCTGAGTTGGCGAAGATCTACTTTAGTTATTACAGAAGACGATCAATATTTAGATCATAGTAATGTACATATATATATTCGTTCCTAATAAACAAGAATTCCTGAAATCTTAAATGAACTTTACTGTTTAAATTTAATATAATGATTCTGTTTTTTTTTTTTTTCTTATCATCATACAGTACAAAATAATATTGTACTGAGCTACTTCTTTCACCATCAAAATAGACAGAGCCAAATGAAATTGAAGCTTCCTGTAAGTTTCCTCTCAAAAGAAAAAAAAAATGGACATTACCATCCAAACCATCTTACATGAGATGACCAAGTCCTCCACGACAAGTCGTGATAGGAAAGTGAACAGCAACCACTTAGCTTCTCTTCAACTTTGCACTCCAAGCCATCACTTTCTATTTATATTCTTTTTGGTAACGAGTGTATGCAATATGATCACTCACATCATAGGAAACGAGTGTATGCACTATGCTCACCTATTAGTTTCGGGCTCAGCCCAAACCTTTGAATCTATTTACATACTTGCTTATGCCTTTTTGGGGCTTTAATTTGTTGGTGCAAGCTACAGAGAATTATATACCAGGCTTTTACAGGTTTTTCTTTTTCCAAAAAAAAAATAGTAACTAAATTAGGGTGAGACCTTTTGGTATCTCCAAATTATACATGACCCATGCTTCCTTGCTTCATTTTCTCAATGAATAATCTTCTGATTCAGATTTAAGTTTCTCATACAATCAAACCTTGGGAAATACAGTAGTACATATAGCTAGCAATCATAAAATTACATATCCATCAAACTTACATCAATGGCATTCAGTATAAATCCTTCATGTTATGCCGATCGATCATTCTCTTGGACTAAAAGTGAGATTGAATCCTTGTAACTAGAATCATTTTCAGATGGATCAGAGGATGGCCCTCCTGAACTTGAATGATTTCCAACATCCACGGCTGGCATATCTTGTGGATAGAAGTAAGGCTTGGGAGGCATTTCCATGTCTTCCTCTTCTCCCTCAAGCATCTCCACTACTTTATTCATTGAAGGACGATCATTAGGCCTTGTCTGTATGCACCACAACCCCACTTTCATCATTTTCCTTGCCAACTTCATTTCCTCCTCTGTTGTGTTTTCTATGTTAATCTCCTTTCCTTCGTTTAACCGATCATACACCCAAAATGGGAGATAAAGTTGGCTTGAATGCTCAGCCATTGCATTCAAATTCCTCCTTCTACCAGCCATCTCCATTAAAAGCATTCCAAAGCTATATACATCAGCTTTGTAAGACACTCCACCCACATTTCTGTAGAAGAGTTCAGGAGCCATGTATCCTATGGTTCCTCTTGCTGCTGTCAATGTCACTATACTCTTTTTTGTAGGATACAATTTAGCTAACCCAAAATCAGAAACCTTAGGATTGAAATTGTCATCAAGAAGGATGTTGTGTGGTTTTATATCAAAGTGCAGAATTTGCATGTTGCACCCTTTATGTAGATATTCAATACCACGAGCTACTCCCAGAGATATCTCATACAACTTAGCACAACTCAAGGAATGATCGTTACCTTGTTGAGCATGAATGTATTTTTCAAGAGATCCATTTTGCATGAACTCATATATAAGTGCACGTTTTGAGCCTTCAACACAATAACCAATGAGGTGAACCACATTAACATGGTGGATTCGACCAAGTGTAGCAACCTCGTTGATGAATTCTTGACCATCAGATTTGGCCACATCCAACATTTTGACAGCTACAATACGACCACTTCGAAGTTGTCCTCTAAAGACAGAGCCGAAGCCTCCTTTGCCGAGTTTAACTTTGAAGCCTTGAGTCATCTTCTTGATGTCTCTGTAAGAGTACTTGATAGGCACGATGTTATTGTCGTTCTGCAAAAAATCTTCAATGTTGGTGTACATAGATAAATGCCTCCGTCGCCACTTATAAATCCAAAGCCTGATGACTATTGGAGTCCCAATAATACGGATACAAGCACAATACAGAACTGTCATGGAAATTGGGAAGAGAATACAAATAATTAGAACATGCTCTCTGACTCTTACAGATATGTAGAATTTATGTTGTTTCGCTAGTTCATTGAATTGCAACCTTAAAAATCAGACGATTGTATTGAAGGCATGGGCTTACCTAATGTGATGAGAGCTATAACCGCCAAGACTGCAAATGCCAAAAGAGTAGGAAAAGGAAGGGATGTCATACTATGTTGAGAAAATGGTGCCAAATAGAATGGCATTCTGCTAGAAGCTTATTACTAGAAAAGAATAATAATTAAAAACAGAAAAGCAAATTCCTGCCTGCATCATTAAAAGTCGCAATGAAACTTACCGATACCACCCAAGGAAACAACTGCATCATCAAAGAAACAAGTGACTTGTTAGTATATTATGGAGCATAAATGAAATTTCATCTAATAACATAAATAAAAAGAGAGTTGTGTGGGAACAAAATGTACTTACATAACCTTATGATATAGTCACAACTAGGCTTGTTATTGTGGACGATGTCAAGAAAGCAGAAAGATCGCAACCATGAAAGCTCAAAGCCATAAAGAAAGATGGAGTGTATGTGACTGCAAGAATGCTTATTGCTGATTGATTGATTAAGAGCTTGAGGCCATGATGTCATATATATGAGCTCTATATCACACCCATCCTTCAACCCCAAATCCCTCAAACTCGTATTTTGGCTGCTAAAAAGCCAATAGAAATAACCTCTTCGAGAAGACTGATTCAAAGCTTTCATACAAGGGGCAGTCTCGATGTACTTACCATCATCATCATCATCAGAGGAATCCAACTGATCCAATTTATGTTCACACCTAATCTTGATCATCATCTTTGACAGATCATAATCATCTAAGTAAAAGAAACCCAAATAGTGCTTCTGAGTGGTACTATAAGAACTAGTGTTAGACATAAAGTCGTGACTGAGTAAAGAATGCCGAGGCAGAGAAGAGTGAATATTGGCATCCCTCACACGGATGGTGTAGTTGTTATAATTAATAGACAGAACTTTGAAATTTCGAGATTGCAAATACAAAAACAATTGGTTATTCTCGCAAGAGAGGTTATATCTGGGGTCACCACACTCCTTGGGATAGTGTTGTAGTCGGAAAGGGTGGCTCACGTTATGATTCCCACACAAACTGGAACACTGCTGATTCTGCTGTTGCCCGCAAGCTGATTGGTAACATAGTATCAGAATAAAAAGAGCCAGCAACATTATATATTTATATATATGGATCGAATTACAGAGCCAGCAAGTACTAAGTGTTGGAGATTGTGCCTTAGGGCCAATCATTTTATTTGATAAATATGTTGTGAACATATTATTAATTTATGGAAGANTTTGAAACTCTGAGGTATAACACTAACCAAAAGTTTTAAATTCTACTAGCGGATCCGTTCGGGAATCATAGGACCTAGGCGTTTTTTAATTATTTTTATTTTTGCTTCCGCTGCCTTAGGCGCCTAGGATTCCCAACAGGGACATGAAGTCTTGTCTTGAATAAATTATCTACAGATATATAATATTTAGATTTGTGNCCTTAGGCGCCTAGGATTCCCAATACTAAGTACTAAGTTAGTACTACTAACTAAGTAGCTAGTAAGTAGTAAAGGAACTTAGAGAATGATTGCTTAAGCAAAAATTGTGGAGAGTAGCTACAGTCGTCGAACCAACCTTATAATTATATTTCAAACTTGAAGAAACTGGAAATATCTTTGTTTGAGACTTTGAATGACAACCACATTCTTAGAAAATCAGGCTCATTTGTTTACGAGAGAACCTAGTATTTGATTCATGAATTTATATTGAATTAATTAATTAGTCTTTGAATAATTAAAATATACTATCCAATTCTTGAATTATTGCAACTGTTAGCGATTTGATCCCTAGGATAAATTTAAGAAGCAAGAAATATAAAATCAATTCAAATTCAATTATCAAATCTCGTCAGTCGTCACTAAGGACTAAATAGTTGATAATTAAAATATTTTAAAATCAAATAGTTATTTTTGGGTAAGAAATAAAGAGCATATTCGATTTCATTTTAGAAAAACAGTTTTTTAAAATTATAATAAATCAAACATATTCCCTCATCCACTCACCTGATATCTGAAACGAATTTTAACCATGTAAATTTAGTGATGGTGTATTTATCATCATATATACACGACAAATAAATAATCTGTACTGATCTGAGTTACACCTTTCACCATCAAAGTCATGAGAAAAAAGAAAAAAAATTATGAGAGCTTCCATGTTTCTTCCTCTCAAAAAAATTCCTAACAGTGGTATTAGAGCTTTAGATCCTGAGAACTTGTGAAGTAGGGTAGAGTAGTACATCTCTCAAATATTGAGATGATGTTGCTACAAAGAATTTTGCTAGTGGGAGGATTGAATCCTCGCCATTACTTTAGAGATTTGATATTTGTGTTGAATAATTGCAAGAGCTCGGTGAAAGAATTGCCTCGAAGAAGATGAGCAAGCAAACGGTGCAAAAGAAAGGAGAGTAGAAGAAGTGGATCATCTTCTGTGAGNGCCAACTTCATTTCCTCTTCTGTCATATTCCCTATGTTAATTTCATTTCCTTCCTTTAACCGATCATAAGCCCAAAATGGGAGATAAAGTTGGCTTGAATGCTCAGCCATTGCATTCAGATTCTTCCTTCTACCAGCCATCTCCATTAAAAGCATTCCAAAGCTATAAACATCAGCTTTGTAAGACACTCCACCCACATTTCTATAGAAGAGTTCAGGAGCCATGTATCCTATGGTTCCTCTTGCTGCTGTCAATGTCACTATACTCTTTTTTGTAGGATACAGTTTAGCTAACCCGAAATCAGAAATCTTTGGATTGAAATTGTCATCAAGAAGGATGTTGTGTGGCTTTATATCAAAGTGCAGAATTTGCATGTTGCACCCTTTATGCAGATATTCTATACCACGAGCTACTCCCAGAGATATCTCATACAATTTAGCACAATTCAAGGAATGATGGTTTCCTTGTTGAGAATGAATGTATTTGTCAAGAGACCCATTTTGCATGAACTCATATAGAAGTGCACGTTTTGAGCCCTCCACACAATAACCAATGAGGTAAACCACATTGACATGGTGAATTCGACCAAGTGTAGCAACCTCATTGATAAATTCTTGACCATTGGATTTGGCCTTATTATCCAACATCTTGACGGCTACAAGACGACCACTTCGAAGTTGTCCTTTGAAAACAGAGCCGAAGCCTCCTTTGCCGAGTTTAACTTTGAAGCCTTGAGTTATCTTCTTGATGTCTTTGTAAGAGTACCTTATGGGCATAATGTTATTGTCGCTTTGAAGAAAATCTTCAATGTTGGGGTACATTGATAAATGCCTTCGTCGCCACTTATAAATCAAAAACACAATGACAATTGGAGTTCCAATGACACGGATAGCAACAACTGCCACAAAAATTCAGACGAGAATACAAATAAATTAGAGCATTTTTGTTGTTTAGCAGGTGCATTGCTAAATTAGACAAGTATGTTGAGGGCACGGGCTTACCTATTAGGGAGAAGAGTTCAAGTGCAAAGTCTGCAAATTCCAAAAGGGAACAAATGTGACATCACAATATAAGGAGGAAATGGTGTCAAACTAAATGGTATTATGTCAGAAAACTTATTAATAAAGAATACTAGAAAAAAAATTACAAATGTCTGGGCACCATGTAAAGCTGTAAAAGAAAATTGGAAAGAGAATACNCAAAGTCTGCAAATTCCAAAAGGGAACAAATGTGACATCAGAATATAAGGAGGAAATGGTGTCAAACTAAATGGTATTATGTCAGAAAACTTATTAATAAAGAATACTAGAAAAAAAATTACAAATGTCTGGTCTTATCATTAAAAAGTCACAAAGAAACTTACAGGAAATAATCTCGGAAGTATCTGCATTATTAGAGAAACAACACTATGTTATTAGTAGTATATTGTGGAATATTAAAATGAAATGTTCTTCTAATAACGTGAAGAAAAAAAAGTAAAACCATTACTGACTTACTATTCTCAATTAACCATTGCAGTCTATACCCTTTGATTCAAAAGATATATCAATATCAAGGTGAATAAATATATATGTATTACTCTTTTATCATCCATGTATTCCAATTATTGAAGACCTATTTTATCATCCATCCACACGCAGGCTGTCTTAAAAATTGGCGAATTGCTTTTACAGCTTTCAAGTTTTCATTCAATTGATGTTCCAACTAATTCTTAATTTTGACAAAGGTAACAACTAAGAATATATCAACATTCCAAGATATACACCGGAGGGAAGATGGAGGATATTTGAATTTGTAAGTTAATTAGAAGAATGGCAAAATATCCAAAAAACAACAGACAGTGAGACAACAATAATAGTTTGAAAGCGGAATATTGTACTCACAGATGTTGTCAGTGCCACAACGAGGCTTGTTATTGAAGAAAAAGCCATATTTTGAATGTTGATTTGGGGGACAGAAAGATTGCAACCATGAAAGCTCAAAGCCATAAAGAAAGATGGAATGTATGTCACTGCATGAAACTTTATTATTATTGTTGGTGGTCCATTTAGTTAAAACAGCAGGCCATGATGTCCAATATATAAGCTCTATTCCACACCCATCTTCCAACCCCAGATACCTCAATCTCACATATCCACTGTCAAAATACCAATACAAATAGCCTCTTCTGGATGACTCATTCAAAGCTTGCATGCAAGAGGGAGTCTCAATAATGTACCCATCAGAGGAATTCAAATCCAATTCATGTTCACACCTAACCCTTATCATCATACTTGCCAGATAATCATATTGATCCATAGTGTTATTTGAGTGTTCCTGAATGGTACTATATGTACTACTGAGAAACATCAAGTCATTGCCCACTAAGGAATCCCGAGGCAGAGAAGAGTGATTGAAGTCATCATCAACAACATTGACATCCCTCATACGGATGGTGTAGTTGGCATAATTAATGGACAGAATTTTGTATTTTCCAGATTTGAAATACAAAAACAATTGGTTATTATTCTCGCAAGAAAGGTTATACCTTTGGTCACCACACTCATTGGGATAGTGTTTTAGTCGAAAAGGGTGGCTCACTTTATGATCCCCACACAAACCAGAACACTGCCCGCAAGCTTGGTAAGAATAAGATAGTATCAGAATAAATAGGGCCAGAACTAGTGATGTTGATGTGCAACTCATCGACATATATATGGATTATACTGAATTATAGAGCAAGCAAGTACTAAGTAGTAAAGGAGACTAAGGAATAATGAACCAACCTTAATTAGTTGTATTCACACTTGAAGAAACATGAAATATCTGTGTTTGTTTTAGTTAAGCTGATTCATAACCGCACTTCATCCACTTCCCTTTCACCTTCTTTTGTATACTTTCAAGTTTCAATATTCATTCACATCATTCAAAATGAGCCTAGTTATTTTGACTTTGGATGCAAGATATAATACTGTACTGATGGGTTACATCTTTCACCATCAAAACAGATAGAGTCNACGATGATACTTTTGATTAAAAAAAAAATCAAATTATATACTCAAATTGGTCCCAAAGTTATGCAAAAGATTTTAAATTGGTCCCAAATTACTGAATGTCATCATATTTTTTTATTTCAAGTTCAAATGCGACGAGTTCCAGAACTATGAGTTGTTTTTTATGAATCATTTGTCTATCTAGTTTAGGTAGTCAACAAATGAAAATAAATTGCACCCCAAAAAATACAAAATATTCGTATTCTAAGATTTTTAACTTTTAGTTGAATATTTTATATTTTAAAGCACGATTTGACCTCGTCTATTCAACAAGCTTCAATTGGGCATAGAAAGAAATTTTTAAAAGTAACATATGGTTTTGAACTCTCAAAATCGGATTTGAAATGAGAAAGAGATGACTAATTTTACTCGTTTTACTGTGAAACAAGTTGCCCATTGTCATAATCTGAATTGATCTTGTTTGCTTACAGTCCCAACTCATAGAAAAAAGACATATCAAAATAAACTCATAATTTTGGACTCGTTGCATTCAAACTTAAAACGAGATAGATATAACCATATTTAGTAATTTAGGCCGAAAATTAAAAAATCATAAAAACATATATGACCAATATGAAACAAACGAAATATTTAGGACCAATTTGAAATCTATCCCATGCTTTTGGGACCAATGTGAGTATTTGGCCTTAAAAAAACTAGGAAGAACCGAAGAACAATGGAATATAGGCTATGTTCTCTATTTTTCTTGCGATTATATATGTTCTCTTTGATTCAGATTCAAGAGTTCCATAACCACAAACCTTGAAAATTACAGTACATATAACAATCATCAAACATATATCGATAAAATTCAAGAATCAAGAAAAGATCAATAACATGATCAGTATAAGTCTTCCATGTCATACAGATAGATCATCCTCTTTCTCTTGGACTAATTAAAAGTGAGATTGAATAATCATTGTAACTGGAATCATTTTCAGATGGATGAGAGGATGACCCTTGTAAACTTGAATGATCTCCAGCATCCATGGCTGGCATATCTTGTGGATAGAGGAAAGGCTTTTGAGGCATTTCCAAGTCTTCCTCTTCTCCCTCAAGCATCTCCACTACTCTATTCATTGAAGGACGATCACTAGGCTTTGTTTGTATGCACCACAACCCCACTTTCATCATTTTCCTTGCCAACTTCATTTCCTCCTCTGTTGTGTTTTCTATGTTAATCTCCTTTCCTTCATTTAGTCGATCATACACCCAAAATGGGAGGTAAAGTTGGCTTGAATGGTCAGCCATTGCATTCAGATTCTTCCTTCTACCAGCCATCTCCATTAAAAGCATCCCAAAGCTATATACATCAGCTTTGTAAGACACTCCACCCACATTTCTGTAAAAGAGTTCAGGAGCCATGTATCCTATGGTTCCTCTTGCTGCTGTCAATGACACTATACTATTTTTTGTAGGATACAATTTAGCTAACCCAAAATCAGAAACCTTAGGATTGAAATGCTCATCTAGAAGAATGTTGTGTGGCTTTATATCAAAGTGCAGAATTTGCATGTTGCACCCTTTATGTAGATATTCAATACCACGTGCTACTCCCAAAGATATCTCATACAACTTAGCACAATTCAAGGAATGGTCGCTGCCTTGTTGAGCATGAATGTACTTGTCAAGAGACCCATTTTGCATGAACTCATATATAAGTGCACATTTTGAGCCCTCCACGCAATAACCAATGAGGTGAACCACATTGACATGGTGGATTCGTCCAAGTGTAGCAACCTCGTTGATAAAATCCTGACCATCGGATTTGGCCTTATCCAACATTTTGACAGCTACAACAAGGCCACTTCGAAGTTGTCCTCTGAAAACAGAGCCGAAGCCTCCTTTGCCGAGTTTAACTTTGAAGCATTGAGTGATGTTCTTGATATCTTTGTAAGAGTACCTGATAGGCATGATGTTATTGTCACTCTGCAGAAAATTTTCAATGTTGGGGTACATTGATAAATGCCTTCGTCGCCACTTATAACTCAAAAACACGATCACCATTGGAGTCCCAAGAATACGGATTACAACTGAAAGAAAATTCGGAAGAGAATTCAAACCATTAAAACATGCTCTCTGTCTCTGACTCTAACTGATGTAGAATTTTTATTGAAGGCATGGGCTTACCTATTAGGATGCAGACATAAAATATGGGGCCTGCAAATGTCATTAGTTACTAGTTAGAGTGAGAAAAGGTATAAAGCTGGCATGCTATGATGGAAAATGGGCTCCGGTTCCTCTACCATACCTTTTCATGTTATCTCTCTTGTTCAACATATCCAAACCATCCATCCTCATTATTTTCACACTTCAACATTTCATTCAACTTCAGCATTCTCCAAAGTTTTTATTCAGATCCAATTGAAAATATGTTGGAGGGGTGTCAGACACATATCCGTGATACGGTGACACTTCCTCAAAATAAATGACATGAAAGCATCCAGATGAGGTAAGAGTGAAAACAATTGGGACGTGAAACACAGAAATAGTATGGGACGCATAACACAAAATGAGCCATTATTCATTCATTTGGATATGTTGAAAAACACAGAAAGCATGAAAAGGATATATATGGTCCAGAATCAGGAGCCGGAAAGATTGAAAGATGGTGTCAATAAGAATGGCATTCCACTTAAAGAGCGTAGACATTGACATACAGACATACAGACACATTTAC
>QANZ01020788.1:0-19411 GCA_003254925.1 Chamaecrista fasciculata | reverse complement strand
TATATATATATATATAAGAAACAATAAATATTTCAAACTAACCTTCCACTCTCCAAACCATAAGTCCCTAACTTCCTGAGGAGTTGTGCTCCAATTCCACATTGGCCTTTCATACTTTGATTGAAATACTTTTGTTATACGCCTGACTGTAGCGACAACTGGATTAAACCTGAAATTTTAGATTAGTAATAAGCATTAATTTTTCATCCAAACAATTCTCAAATGAAAATTAATGAAAGAATAACTATTAAAAATAATCAATAGTTACGTGTCTTTATCCGGATAAATCCACATCTTGCCATCTGATGGATCAATGGTCCCAGCTCGACTGTAGGCATCCCCAACAGTTGAAAAGTCTTCTTCGGGAAAATGAGCACGAGCACTTCTTGCTCACTTGATCGGGAAGAATCTTGTACATCGGGGGAAGCAATAGATGGTCGGCATATTGATCGACCTCCACCACAACCTCTACTACCTCCCCTCGAGTCCTGGACTCACCAAAAGGATGACAGGATAGTTAAAGATGGACAAGGGTGGTTGATGAAGTGATGCACCACCATCATCATTCCTTGGAACTCTTGTTTTTCTACACTCAACATTTTCCTCAAAATAGTGTGAACAGAAAGTAGTTGTCTCTTCAATAATGTAGGCTTCACAAATAGATCCTTCCACGCGAGCTTTATTCTTAACTTTTTGTTTCAAAGTATGAAGAAACCTATATCAAAAAAATGTATTAAGATTTGATACTATATTGATACTATTAGAAGTTAATAAACTTTCTTATTACCTCTCAAATGGATACATCCATCTATATTGAACTGGTCCACCAACTCTGGCTTCGTATATCAAATGAACTATAATATGCTCCATTGAGTCAAAGAATCCAGGAGGGAAGATTTTTTCTAATTTGCATAGAGTGATAACAATGTTTTTTTCCAGTATCTCTAGTTGATCCACTTTGAGAGTAGTTGAGCAAATCACTTTAAAGAACTGGCTAAGCTCAGTCAGAGGATTCCAAACAACATTTGGTAAAGCATTAAAAGCAATAGGAAGTAAGGACTCCATGAACACATGACAATCATGACTCTTCAACCCACGAATCTTACCCTCTTGAAGTGTTACACACCGTGCTAAATTGGATGCATATCCATCAGGGAGTTTTAGATTGTTGACCCACTCACATATAGCACGCTTTTGATCCATATTAAAAGCATATCGAGCCTTGGGTTTGGAAATTTTACCACCTTCATCAACGACTAGCTCCAGTTCTCTGCGTCGACATAATTCTTTGATGTCCATCCTTGCTTTTGCGTGGTCTTTTGTTTTACCTTTGAAGTCCATCACAGTGTAAAACACATTGTCAAACACATTCTTCTCAATATGCATGACATCTAAATTATGTCGAAGTAGATTGGTTTTCCAATATGGCAACTCCCAAAAAATACTTTGTTTTGTCCAATTATGCTTCACCCCATACCCACTTATAGTTTGTGACTGTCCATATTCAACAACTTTGGGCATATTACGCACTCTTTCCCAAACTTCTTCACCATCCAATCACCGAGGTGGTGGGGAATACTCAACTTTATTCTTTAGAAACGAAGTTGTATTGTCCCTGTAATCATGAACCTCTAGCAAAAATTGTCTATGACAATCAAAAAAGGATGTTTTTCGACCATGCTTCTAAGTAAATGCTTTTGGTTTCTCCATACAAATAGGACATGATAGTTTACCTGCTGTCATCCAACCAGACAACATGCCATATGCGGGATAGTCATTGATAGTCCACATAAGTGCCGCCCGCATCTGAAAGTTTTGCTTTAATGAAATATCATAGGTTGAAATGCCCTCATCCCATAATAATTTCAACTCATCTATCAACGGTTGAAGATAAACATCTATTTTAGCCTTTGGATTTTTGGGACCGGGGATTATCAATGTCAAAAACATATACTCCTGTTTCATGCACATCCAAGGTGGAAGATTGTAAGGAGTGACGATTACAGGCCAACAAGAGTAAACTTTTCCTGTTTGTCCATATGGAGAAAACCCATCAGTGCATAGTCCAAGCCTCACATTTCGTGGATCATTAGCAAAGCTAGGATGAGTTTGATCAAACACTTTCCATGCCTCTCCATCAGATGGATGACATAACACACCTGGCTCTCGATGGTTCTCAAAATGCCACCTCATTTCTTTAGCAGTCACAGGTGAAGTAAATAACCTTTGGAGCCTAGGAATTAAAGGAAGGAACCACAATTGCTTTTCTGCAATGTTAACGGGTCCACGACTACTTCTTCTAACTTTGAATCTAGCACACCCGCAAAATTTACATTCAGTCAAATTTGCATCATTCTTATAGTATAACATACAACCATTCACACAACAATCAATCTTCTCATAATGCAAACCCAATTTTGAGACCATCTTCTTACAACTATATAAGTCTGGTGGCAATCGATGATCTTTTGGCAAGCACCTTCCCACCCACTGCATCATCTGATTATAATATCGCTCTGCCATACCTGAATCTACCTTGAGGCTTAGACTAAGAATCGCAGATTCAAGTTCTGTCATATCCTCACATCCCTTATATAAAGGAGATCTTGAAGCAACTATCATGTCATAAAAGGCTTGAAAATAGGCATCTGGAGGCTCCTCTAGATTTGGTTGAAAGCTAGGCCCTGCTGCATCCATCACCATTGTCTCATATTGATTGTACTGTCTATGGTAGTCTTCTGTAAACATAGGTTGATCATTTACTGCTTGGGGTACTGTGGGCAATGGTTCTCCATGAGAAGTCCAATGAAAGTAATCTGAACAAAACCCATACCGATAAATATGGGTTTTCACCACATCAAGGATATCTATCTTCCTATTCTTACACTTTGCACACGGACACCTAATCATCCCCCCATCAGTGTCTGTTGGCAAAGTACAAGCATATTCTAAGAACTCATCAACACCCTTCATAAAAGCATCAGTAAATTCTCGTCGTCCTGGAGCAATTCTACTATACATCCATTGTCTTCTTTCATGTTCATCCATTCTTTGTAATCTATGCATACAAAATTTATTACAATGACATAGGAAGATAGATATAAAATTCTAAGTCCTATACTTTGTATAATATCAAGTTTCAATGACAACTAAAAAAACAAATAATAAATATGTCAAGGCATGTCCAGCACTCTCCCAATAACATTTAGAATTCTAAGTCCTATGCCACAAGCAAAATATGATTAAACTTATATAATTTGTATAATATCAAGTTTCAATGACAACAAAAAGAACAAATAATAAATATGTCAATAAATGTCCTGCACTCTCCCAATAACATTTAGAATTCTAAGTCTTATGCCACAAGCAAAATATGATTAAACTTATATACTTTGTATAATATCAAGTTTCAATGACAAACAAAAAAAAACAAATAATAAATATGCCAATGCATGTCCAGCACTCTCCCAATAACATTTATAATTCTAAGTCCTATGCCACAAGCAAAATAGGGTAAATTGCAATTTGGTACCCTGTGGTTAGGGGTGGTTCCCCTTTGGTACCCTGAAAGAAAAATTTTTGCATTGTGGTACCCCGTGGTTTGCTCCGTTAGCGATTTGGTACCCTGAGGTTTTTTTCTGTTAGGATTTAACGGCAGATGTTAGTTAAAATGTCAAAAATCTCCCAAAAAGTCTTCTCTTATGCGTTTAAGTCCTTTTCCTTTACTAAAAGGGATCAAAACATAAAGAATTAATTATAAAAGGGTCTTTAGAATTCTAATATTATAGATTTTTCTCCTTTTCATAAGATTTCTTTTGAATAGGTCCTGATTTAATTACACTTTAATACCAAATGTTTATGATCTTTATCAAAATAATCCTTAGAACCTCAAAAACAAATGAGCATCTATGATTTATCAAAAAATCCCTTTATTCAACTACAGTTTTCATTCAAGTACACTACAAACAAATCAAAACCCCCAAATTTTTTCAAAATCAAGTCCTATTTTGGTCTCTCAAATTATGATATTATGATATTTTTATTTGTATTTTTTTTATGGTTTTTATGAGATAAAAGGGACAACCTAATAATCTCAAGTATTTATTAAATGGATTACAGTCTATAAAATATTTGAGTCATGAACCCCATAATATTTTATAAATTATAAAATAATTGTCTTAACCTAAATTAATTAGGCTTAAACAAAAAAATGTAATCTCCTAACCAAAATAATTAACAAAAGAATGGGAGAAAACAAGCCACATCAATATAATAATATAATAATATATAATAATATAATAATATTATATTGGGCAAAGTCCTATTTTAGTCCCTCAGTTATGCTCAGTGTTTCAAATTGGTCCCCCAGTTATTTTTAGTTCCATATTAGTCCCCCAGTTATGTAAAACTTGACAAAGTTTGTCCCTCTAACGGTTTCAATCCATTTTCTGTTAAAAAAAAAAAGCAAAATTGATTTTTAACTCCTAAGAGTTTAAATATTATGCATCAATGACCTTTTTCTCTATAATAGAACCAAAATGTAAGATAGAAGAAATAAGTTGGGGTTTTAATTGATTTCTCACCAAAAAAAATCTCTCTCTCTCCAACAAAAAAAATCCAGTGACACCCACGATGAGCAACACTCCTCCGGTCAAGATTCCGGCGTTGATGATCTCCGGCACGGCGAAGGAGTCGTCGGAGAGGGATTCGGCAGCGATGGACTAGATGAAAAACGAGTTATAATTAACCTAGCCCCCCAAAAACGAACTCGCATTACAGAAGAAGAAGATCTAATATCAAATGAATTCCCTCTTCACGCCCTGTCGAAGAAAATGAAAATTTAGATGTATTGCAATCACCCCAATTAGTAAATTGAGAAGAAATAATCACATTGACAACAGAAAAGCACCTGAAATTGAAAAACATGCGAGGCGACGAAGAGAAAAACCCCAGGATGATGATACCTAGATGATGAAAAGCGTATTTGGAAACTCAGATCTAAGAGTTTGTTTGGATGGATAAACAGTTGGGGTGGTGACAGTTGTGAGATTCCAAAAGCTTGAAAAAGTTGATGTTGTTTTTTTCTTACTTGGATTAATTTTATTTTTTTCTCTTTGGGTTTCGTTCTCCCTCCACCGTCTTCTTCTTCTTCTCAAGGGAGTGAAGGAAGAATCGTGTTTGGGAGACAAGAAAATGATTGAGGTATTTTCTTTTCTCTCTTCCCATTATTACTCGCTTTTCATCGAGTCCATCGCTGCCGAATCCCTCTCCGACGACTCTTTCGCCGTGCCGGAGATCATCGCTGCCGGAATCTTGACGGAGGAGTGTTGCTCATTGTGGGTCTCACTGGATTTGTTATGTTGGAGAGAGAGAGAGATTTTTTTTGGTGAGAAATGAATTAAAACCCCGACTTATTTCTTTTATCTTACATTTTGGTTTTAGGATAGACAAAAAAGTCTTTGATGCAAAAAAATTTAAACTTTTAGGAGTTAAAAATCAATTTTATCTTTTTTTAGGGAAAATTTGGGGGTTTTGATTTGTTTGTAATTAAATCAGGACCTATTCAAAAGTTTAAGGTTTTAGGGACCAATTTGAAGAAGAGATGAAATGTTTTTTTTTGTGGGGCTTGATTTTGAAAAAAATGGGGGTTTTGATTTGTTTGTAGTGTACTTGAATGAAAATTGTAGTTGAATATAGGGATTTTTTGATAAATCATAGATGCTCATTTGTCTTTTGAGGTTCTAAGGACTATTTTGCTAAAGATCATAAATTTTTGGGATTAAAGTGTAATTAAATCAGGACCTATTCAAAAGAAATCTTATGAAAAGGAGAAAAATCTATAATATTAGAATTCTAAAGACCCTTTTATAATTAATTCTTTATGTTTTGATCCCTTTTAGTAAAGGGAAAGGACTTAAATGCATAAGAGAAGACTTTTTGGGAGATTTTTGACATTTTAACTAACATCTGCCGTTAAATCCTAACAGAAAAAAACCTCAGGGTACCAAATCGCTAACGGAGAAAACCACGGGGTACCACAATGCAAAAATTTTTCTTTCAGGGTACCAAAAGGGAACCGCCCCTAACCACAGGGTACCAAATTGCAATTTACCCAGCAAAATATGATTAAACTTATATAATTTGTATAATATCAAGTTTCAATGACAACCAAAAGAACAAATAATAAATATGCCAATACATGTCCAGCACTCTCCCAATAACATTTATAATTCTAAGTCCTATGCCAGAAGCAAAATATGATTAAACTTATATACTTTGTATAATATCAAGTTTCAATGACAACAAAAAGAACAAATATGCCAATACATGTCCAGCACTCTCCCAATAACATTTAGAATTCTAAGTCCTATGCCACAAGCAAATATGATTACCAATATTTATCCAAGTTACAGAAAGTAAGAAAATCATACCTTACTTTCCAGCAAAATAATAAGTCAAAACAAAAGATTATCCTGCAAACAAATAAGTATATATAGAAAGATATTAAGCTATCAGATGTATACAAAAAGATATTAAGTACACCAATTTACATTCATCAATGTAATGGATCATAAATCTTGCTAGAAGAGAAGAATACATAGAAAATAAAATTATGATTTTTCGGGTATTATTCACTTGGTAAATTTGCCAACTTTGGAAATGGTATCTAACTAACTCCAAAATTAATGAAATTTGGCAGCTGCACACTTTCATATAACTAATTACATCCTGCCAATTTTCATGAATTTTGGATCTCATTAGAAACAACTTTCACATTTTCCTTTGCCCTTCACAGTTAAATACACATTTTCCTCAATTGAGCCCTCAATTGAGGTTCAATATGCATAAACTTGAGTTTGGCCTTTTCCAACCATGATCATGCTTTGCAAAGACTTACAATGTTAAATAAAACTTGCCCGAACACCCTTTGTGACCAACTTCCTCTATTTCTCTATTTCATCTCTTTCTACCAAAGACATTCACTTTCCCTCTTGACTCTTTTTATAACTAAGAAATACAGGAGTTTATTTGACAAGTTCATATAATTTATAACACAACTAATTACATCTCTGAACTATAAAATCTAACAAAAAAAGCTACAAGGCAGCACACCAAGAGCAACAACAAACTTATAATATAGAGAATATATAGGGGCCACATATGAAATATATATAATGTATATGCAGGGACCACAATGTATTTGGACTAACTTGCCATTATTTTATATCATGTCCCACACACTCATATGATTTCACTTTTCATGCCATAGAAACTTGAATCCCTAACCTCAATTATTCATAGAAAATAAACACGTGTTCCTTTTCTATCCCATTTACAGCACAAAGAACCACTATGGTTTCAGCCTTTAGGACCCTCAAGTCTAAAAATCAATAAGAGAGAAATCGCTAGTAGACAAAGTGGGACACAAACAAATTAAAACAATAGAATAACAAGATCATCAATCTAGCATTCCAATATTTCATAGCATTCCTTTTATCGATTCCAAAAAACCGATTCATTCGAATATTTCATTAAAGCCACGTTGGGACAGAAAAACCTAAAATTTCAGTCCATCTCTTACCGGTTCAGAAGCCACGTCGTCGCCGGCCACCTGCTATCACGTCGTCGCTGGCCAAAGTTGAGGAGACGAACTGTGCGGGAATAGAAGCAACGGCGAACTGTGCGCGAACAGAAGCAATGGCGAACTGTGCGCGAACAGAAGCTAAGTCGCCGACCACCTGGTCTCGCCGTCGTCGCCGGCCACCTGGTCTCACGTCGTCGTCGACCTGTGCGTAAGCGAAGATGAATTCTAGGGTTTTTGGGGAAGACGAACTGTGCGTGCGAAAAAAATGGGAGAAGGCAAGGGTCTGTGCGTGCGTGAAGATGAATGATAGGGTTTTTTTATTAGTTTTTGAAAGATTTATTTTATTTCTTTATTTAAAAAAACAATTTCTTAATTAGAGGCGGAATTTTCCGAGTCTAAATCCGTCTCTAACATTAAGATAAAAATTTCCATTTTTGAGACAGAAATTTCCGAGTCTAAATCCGTCTCTAAATTGGCGCAAAAATGAAAAAAAAATGCCGCCAAAAAAATAAAATGTTTGCCACGGATTTGACACGGAATTAGGGACAGATTCTTCAATTATTTTAGAGGCGGAATTTGGCGTCTCTAAATTCGTCTCTAAAATCAGTGAACATTCAGGCACAGATTAGAGACGAAATTTGGGACAAATTAGAGACGGAATGTTGTCCGCCTCTAATTTCCGCCTCTAATTACCGCTTTTCTTGTAGTGTAAGTTCATGGTAAACATAACAAATCTGGCTATTTCAAGAAGATATGATTTTTTCTTTCAGCCACTCCATTTTGAGCACTAGTGTATGGACAACTAGTTTGATGAATAACTCCATGGCTGTCCAAATAAGAATCTAGGTCAGAATTCACATACTCAGTCCCATTATCAGTTTGCAGAATTTTTATCTGAGCATTAAATTGAGTGCAAACCATTTTATGAAAAGATTTAAAGGAAGAAGCAACCTCAGATTTACTTTTTATCAAATAAACTCAAGTAGTGCGAGCACAACAACCAATGAATGTGATAAACCACCGACAACCAGACAAGGAAACAATTTTTGTAGGACCCCACACATCAAAATGAATAGTCATAAAAGGAATGAAACTTTTATTATCGCTCAAAGGATAAGAAGTTCTTCTATGCTTGGAAAACTCACAAGCATCACACCACAAGCTCTGAACTGAAAGATTTGCAAACAAATTGGGAAAGAGTTTCTTTAAAACAAAAAACGAGGGATGCCCTAAACGCCTATGCCACTGGATAATCTCCTGAGAAACATCTTTATTAACTCCAAGAAGCGCTTGACCTGAGTCATGAACAGTGTCAATCACGTACAAACCATCACGCAATCTACCATTGCCAATCTTCCTTCCGGTGTGAAAATCCTGAAAGACACAATAATCAGCGCAGAAAACAAGTTTGCAGTTTAGAGCTTTTGTAATGGAACTAACTGAAGAAAGTTTAACAGGAAACTCAAGAACATGAAGCAAAGAGGAAAGATTAATTTCAGGTGTACAAGAAATTGAACCAGACCCAAAAACAGAGGATTGAGACCCATTGGCAATTCGAACAAATTCCCCTTTGGAACATGGAGAATAATTGGTTAGACTTTTAGAGGACCCATTCATGTGTCTATTCGCACTAGAATCAATAATCCAAGTGGGAAGATGAACATGAAAAGCCATACCTAAGGCCACATAGTTAGAAGTGCCAGCCGGAGGAGAATTAAATTTGGTTAACAACCTTCGAAAATGATCTATTTCCTCCGAAGAAAGAGAGGCTCCAGGTGCAGTATCACATGGTGCTTCAATAGCATCAGCCATATTGGAGTGACCTTTGGAGGAGGCACCATGCTTTCCTCCACGACCTCAAGTTGGACGACCATGAAGCTTCCAACAAGACTCCCCGGTATGTCTCTACTTACCACAATAATCACACTACAAGTGGCTTTTGTCAAAGGTATTGGGCTTGAGTTGCTCATGAGATACACCTAGACCAGACTTCTCAATAGGTGCTTGATGAACCATGACACCACGTCTACTTTCTTCCTGTAAGACAAAAGAGAAAGCATCTTCAATAGAGGGAAACGGCGACTTCCCCAGAATTTGAACCCGAATCTGATCAAAGTCAAGGTTCAATCCAGCCAGAAAGTCATAAATGTTGGGAAATCACAGAGGGAGCGCAGTGGAAAAAAATTTAAAATTTTTTGGACTAAAACGCAAATAAAACTAAAAGCTAACTCTGTGATTCCTTCCAGGATCCACTAACTATGTTTATACCAGATTAGAAAAGATGTTTACCTAGTTTTGATCGGTGACTTATCGTATTCGCGAATTTGAGAAGTCCACAGAGTGTCCTTCCTCTACCAGTAATCCACACGAGCAGTTTGGCAGATGCCTAGGTGCTAGCCTCCTTCACTTCTTCCCAAGTGAATACGGGAACTCTATCTATGATTCTTGAATAATCAAGAACTGTTCTTGATTATCAAGATTGATTGGGAAGTACTAATATTATCAGGTGCAGGTCCAATTCTCTTTCTTCAAGAAAATCGACTCACTCTCATAATATTAGGACTAGGCGATTTTTCACTCTCTATAGATGCTCTAGGCGAAATTCTTGGTCTGACCAAGAATTGATCTGTGTTGTGAGTTATCTCTGAGATAGGCGCCTAGTGCCTCTATTTATAGTGTTCTCATTCCTAGTTTTAGGGAATCCTAATCCAATTAGGATATCTCTAAGATATGGGATATCTTTTAGATATCTCAAAATATCTTTTGATTTATAATATTAAACTTAATATTATAATTCAAAAATAAAGCCCAATTTTCGAATTTGACCTATCCAAGATCAAATCTTGGATCAAATCTTGATTTGCTCAAATCCTATTGGTTGGAATGAGTCATGAGATTTTGATTTTATAATTTAAATATTACTTTAATAATTAAATATAAAAATCGACTTTAGCCTAGACCCAAACTCTAAAATGCAAGATCAAATCTTCCATCCCAAGAAAGGGGGTAGGCGAAATTCTCATGGAGTTTTTGGAGGAATTTTATAACAACCCAAACTCCTTAGGTAGTTATAACTAATTCCTAACAATTTTGAATAAAAGAATTACCTTAATATCTTTTAATTCAAATCCTATATCTTTTCCAAAAGATATTTATCTTATCTTTATTTAATTAATAAAAACAATTTCTATTAATAAAAACAAAGATAATGAGGCGCCACCCTCATCCTTTTATTTCCCAATTTTAGTGAATTTAATAAATCAATAATTCCCTAATTTTTAGGAAACTTATTTAATTTATTTATTCACTAATATTTTAATTGTAAAACTATTTAACAATTAATTTAAATTTAAATTTGTCCAACAAATTTAAAACCTCAATCATAGATATTTATTTAAGACAAGATTTAATGTCCTAAGACATTTAACTATGTCCTAAATTGTGTCACCTAAGTGACTCACGAATTAACCCTAATTCGTGTCCCAAAAATTAGCATCTTGATCCTGCTCATGTGTGACCCAGCAGGCCTCACGTGAAGTTGGCAGCAAATCATCTTATGACTCACAAGTCGTGAGCGGACTCTAGCAAGCCATCACGACTACCCAAAACACGGGAGTTATCGCTTTAACGTTTTAACGATTTAACCTAAATACCACCTTGTCATAATTCCTATTGTCTCACGATATTTTGGTCATGGATCAGGCACGGGAATGTCATCCAAAATCCAAACCACAACTTTCTCGATTTCCTGAGTTAGTCCCAATTCCCAGCGTGGCCACGCATTTCTTGGACAGACTCATCGAGGGCGCCAGTTAAATATCTCTCATCTTAATGAGGGACAAAATCCCATCTTGGTCAACCACATTCCTTTGCACAGTAATCAACCAAACCCGTACCTAGCCTGTATGGCTACCCTGCTACGGGTAACGTTGGACTAGGCCAAAGTTTGACAACTACAATGCCGGAATAGTCAAGACCTCAGGTCTAAGGCTATCGTGACAGGTGTACAGGAGAGGCTCGCTTATGACTAAACCCATGCAGGACTCTCCGGGTCGGTCCAGCAATTTGTAACCCTTACAAAATTGCACCATGGCTCTCGAGAAGCATCTAGTGCATGTATCTCTATACACCGAGGTCATGCTGGTCTTAGTTCATTTACGTTCCCACGTGAATGATCGACCAGGGACAGTTTTAGATTAATTATCCTATAATCAATCAAGGACGCTATCACAGTAAACACGCTAATGATATGATAACAACATAATTTATCTCTATAAATTAATCAAAAATATATGTTCAAATAATAACATATAAATAAAATGATTGGCCCTAGGGCACAATCTCCATCAATAAACCCATTCTTTTTCAACCATCTTGTGAATTGTTTCAGCATCCTTAGAACACATGGCTTGGAAGTCTTGATAGTAATCTAACTCCCACCATAACCCACTCAATTCATAATAGTATTCGGTAACTGTTAGTGCTCCTTGTTTCAAACCATGAATTCTTGTTCTGATCTCATACACTTAAGCATCATTCCCTTTCCGAGCAGAGCTCCATTTTTTTTTCAGCAGTATCCAATAACAAATATTGTTTGGAAATATGGGGCTGCATCGTATTGAGCAACCATGTCATGACAAGAGAATTTTCAGAGTCCCGTTGAGCATACGAATTATCTGAAATAGCAGGACGTTTCTTATCACTAGTAATATAAGCAACCATCTTCCGAGACTTGATATATAACAAACATGCCCTTGACCAAGCAAGATAGGTGCCTGCTCCATCTAATTTTATTGAACTTATTTGAGAGAGGGAAGTATTTTCAAACACTTTAGAGTCACCCATAGGGAAAAAGTGGACAAAAGTGAAGAAAATTGACCAAAAAAATGGAGCAGAACAGCAAAAAACCGCAGAAACAACAAACCCTAAAAAAGTGACAGGAGCGTGGCGGCACGTGAGGCGGATTACGGCGATCGGATTTTGGGGTTAGGTCGGGGATACGACGAGGAGTCTGAATCCGGTGGCGGTGACGCAAGAAGAGGATCAGAAACCCGCATAATGGCAGATCGGTGTTGACAGTGAAAGACGCTTCAGGCGGCGCGTGGCGGCGTGTGTGGAGGTTTTCGACGACCGATAAACAGGCGGACGCCGGTCGGTCAGGTCTCTGTCGATATAGGCTGGTGGTGACGGCAAAGGAGGGAGAATACTCAACCTCAAGGTAACCTAGGGTTTCTAAACTTAGGGTTTGTGACAGCAAGTTATGAGGGAGAAAACTCAACCTCAAGGTCAGGAACTCTATGGTTGCAGAAGCAGAAAAAAAAACTCACTTCAAGGCAACCTGAATCTGATACCATGTAGAGTTTTGGAATACTCTATGTGAACTTCTCATTAAGCTAATCAGAATAATATATACATGGGATCCTATTCTAATTTAGGAAATAAAACAAAATACATAATAAATATGATAAAGCCTATTTACAATTAGTAAAAATAAATAATAAAAGGTAAAACACACAATAGGGTCACCAACACTAAGCCATCAAATAAGTTGCTTCCAAGATTCTTCAGATTTTTACACCCACTTAGCTTGAAATATTTCAGTTTGCACATACCCCCAATGGATTCAGGAAATTCTGTGATAGCAGTGCCTTGTAAACACAAACTTGTCATATTCTCTAATGTTATTGAGAACTCCTTCAATTTGAAACACGCACAGAGAAAGAGCTGAGTAAGGAATCTTAGATGGAAATCACTTTTAAGGCTGGTAAGGGAAGCACAACCATCTAGTTCTAAAACCTTGAGTTTGTCTGAAGATAAAATAGATGGATGAACTTCATACAAGCTTTTACACTTAGAGAGATATACTTCTTCAAGATGTGAAGCTTTTGATAAATCTGGAAGCTCAATTAGGCCTTTGGAATTTCTAAGGTCAACTACCTTCAAATTCACAACATTCTGCAACAATTCAAAGAGAGAATCATCACATCTCAACAAAGTTTCTTAATCATTTAAATTCAAATAAAATGAAAAATCAACACAACATATTAATATAATTATCCGTGTCAGGAAAAAACTGTAATTTAAAGGATTGATTTACACAATCTGACGAGTTGCCTGGACAACACAGTAAATTCAGCATTCTAGCCTCATTCTGACTTTGATTGACAACTTCCGGTTTGTCCCAAATTTTTCCTAAGAGATTTTGCTCCATGAAACCTACAATTGCAATATAAAAATGTGTAGTATCTCAAGTCTAAAATATAAATTACAAATTAAATATTTAAACCGAGAAAACTACACTTTCAGACGATAAAAGAGAAAAGTTGCAATGATGAACTCTAAGCTCTAATTAACCTATCTAGAGGCCAAAACCACTATAATAAGCTTACAAAGCATTATAAAACACTACAAAGGGCCTCTAGAAAATTGAATTATTTATAATGTTGATTTGTAGGTCAAATTTATAAGATGATTTGACTATCTAAGATGCTGATTTGTCATTTTTAACAGAAGGGAGCCACATGCACAATATAAAGTTCTGGGACTATTTTATGCAATTTCAAAGTACATGAGGGTAAAATGCACATGATCAAAAGTTCAGGAAATTATGTGCAGTTAAACTAAAAGAAAAAAAAAAAGAAGTATTTGATTTTATTAGTGTATTTGAATCCATCAAAATTTGATGGGTGTCGAATCCACCAAAAATAATTAACCTGATTCTACACATTAAAATAATAAATTATAGTAAGGGTGAGAACAGGGTCGATCCACAGAGACTAGCATTGTCTAAAGTTTATCAACCAAATCTAAAGAAAACAGAAAACAAAAGATAAATTGTGATATAAAATAATAAGTAAATAAAACAACGATAAAAGTTACCGATAGGATGAGGGCTTGGCTAAGGTTAATCTTCATGGAGTCTCGCACTTGATCATTGATGCCAAAGATAATTTTTCATCAAATTAAAATAGGTGAACGAAATCACACGGTGAAATCACTCTTTCTTAAAAGTTGATTAAAGGATAACATACCCAATTTAACCACTTATTAACTAGACGAATCCGACACAATCGACAATTCAATCTTAGGTAACAGAACTAAGACCCGAAAGATATTAACCCTAAACAATTAATTTACAAAATTACTTGTTCAGATTTTCTTCTCCCTAACATGGTACAACCATCTTAGTTACTACTTAGTGATGAACTTACTAATTACAAATCAATAAGAACATCTAGCGTTATGTTTACAAATCAATTCGACAACCGAGCTCTTAGTTGAATGTTCAACTTAAAAACAATTAAAACAAGAAGAGTAGAAGAAACAAAAATATTATAAATTGATGAAACAAATAAAAACATGATCTCACAAGTGTTGAAACATCCAATCAGAATTAACCCTAAGCCAAGAGAAAAGAATTAGCCGTGCAGGGCCTTGAGAGAAGAAGAGAGAGATGATCCGAGATTGGATCTCCCCTTTTCACTAACTAGAGAGGGGTATTTATAATGTTTCTCTAACCCTAATACCCTTCTCAACCTTCCTAGTTCGAGCTATAGAGTCCCCACAACTGAAAAGATTACAGAATCTGATTTTAAAATTCAAAACTGAGAATCTGCGCTTAAGTCTTGGGAAAGACTTGTGCTCCACGTAAATATCTCTTGAGTTTTGGGCAAGACTTGTGCTCCACGAAAATATCTCTTGATTTTGGAGATCTTGAAATTGAATCTTCTTGATTTGAGATATCTTTGAGATTGAAATCTGATCTACAAAATCAATAGAAGGTAATATAAACTTATATCCTAAGTTTTAAAGATATGATATTCACAAAATATCAAATTTTAACACAAGATATCATATTTTAAATTTAAACTTAGAATAACGGGGAAAATCAAATAATTAAGATATATTGGGATAAAATCATAATTTGAATACAAATAAATTAGTAATTATCCCTTAAAAATAGGCAAAATAACATACTTATCACAGTAACATCTCCTAGTTATGAAGAAATGTCCAACATCATTCACTAGGTAACACCATACTAACATCATTACAGTAAAGGAAAAATTATTAATCAGATAAATATATGAATGTTATAATAATGGAAAAAAACTTGCCTTTGATCTTGAACAACAGCTCTCATATGGTTGCGGCTAAAATCAATGACAAAAATCAACAACTATAGTTGGCGACAAAGATGGCAGAAAAGGTCAGCATTCTCCTCTCCCAAGTACTCTCACTCTCGTACTCGAATTTGGGCTACTTCGAAACTTGAAAGATTATTTAAAATACCTTTAATTGTTTTGGATTTTTATTCTTTAAAATACCTTTTTGTTTTTGTTTTTTTTTTTACTTTTTAGAATAAAATAGGAAAACAAGTTAATCAAACAAGATTTTTTATTTTTTTATTCTTAAAACCAAAACAACAGTTTTCAAAACCAAATCAAACAAAATTGTTCGCCTATTTTGGTCTCTCAAGTATTACTTTTTTGCTCAATTTGATCTCCCACAAATGTTTCTGTTAACAAAATTAGTCCCTCCATCTAATTTTTACCGGAGTCGGTGGTGTCACACTATGAAATAATGACACAAAGTTAGTCCCTCTATCGTAATTTAACTTGACACATTCTCATTTAATAGTACTACATCACCAACTCTGTTAAAAATTGGATGGGTGGATTAGCTTTGATAACAGAAATATTTGTGAGGGACCAACATGAGGAAAAAAATTTAATGAGAAAAAAATAATACGTGAAGAATCAAAATAAGATTTTAGTCGAGAAAAAATGATATATATGTAATAAACATCATGTAGCCAAGTATTGTTTAGCTTATTTCCCGAAATGAGATGATAGTTCTTTGGAAAATCAGTTTGATTTCCCAAACAATCTTGGGAAATCACTTTTTTTCTATTTAGTGCTCTCAGTTTTCTATTATATTCTGCAAGACTTTTTCGGCTATTTACTTTTTAGGCTAAAGTTCACTTTTCATCCTATAACTTTGGCAAAGGTCTCAATTTGGTCCCATAGCATTTTTTGTTTCAATTTTGGTCTCATAACTTTGGCAACAGTCTCAATTTGGTCACATAAATTTTTTTTTATTGCAATTTTGGCCCCATAACTTTTGAAAACGTCTCACCGTTGGTCTCAAGCTGATTTCCATCCATTATCTGCCATTAAATCCACTTCACTCATATTTTTCACGTCATCATTCAACTCAATATGTCAGGTCATCTTTGACGGGAGAAAATGGATGAAAATCAACTTGGGACCAACGGTGGGATGTTTTCAGAAGTTATGGAACCAATATTGCAACATAAAAAGTTATGGGACCAAATTGAGACCTTTGTCAAAGTTATGGGACCAAAATTGCAACAAAAAAGTTATGGGACCAAATTGATACCTTTGACAAAGTTATGGGACCAAAAGTGCACTTTAGCCTACTTTTTAATAGTCACACTAGATTAGTAAAGGAAAAGCACCTTTAGTACTCCCAAATTATGATGTAAGTCTCAAGTATATCCCTAACCTTGATTTTGTGGTCAATTGTACATTTAAATTTTTACATTAGATTCAATTGTACCTCGAGGCCTAACGCAGTCTAAATCGTTAACGAAAATGCTAATGCCAACATTTTTCAGGGTAAAATTGATATAAGATATGAAAATTTTAGGATACAATTGATATGAAACTGAAAGTTCAAGGATACTAGAACACCAAAATAAAGAAGGGGGAAAATGTCACTCATCATGTCACAGTTTTCCGTTAACGATTTAGATGGCGTTAAGTATGTGAGTACAATTGAGTCAAATATAAAAGTTTGAGTACAATTAATCACAAAAAAAAAAAAAGAATTTCAAAATACTTTTAAAACTATCCTTGAATTTTATTATAGTCGTTTATGATTTTGCCAAATTAATAATATATGCATCTATGAACAGTCATTGGTTTAGTCTTATTTCAATTTGGTGCCATCAGTTTTCATTTGTTTTCTTTCTCATTTCCTCTTTTATTATGCTTTTCTATCACCAAATGTCTAAAAGGATATTTCACAATATAATAATCATAGTTCAGAAGCATCGTGGATACCCTTGATTTATACTAAAAAGAAAATAACCTCCATGATTTCTCGCACAATATTTCCAATGTTTCGTAAAATGACCAATCAACCATTCTGAGTAATTGGAAGATTATTAAATAGGAAGTATGTTAGATGCTCCAAGTTTTCCTTTTGGACCATTAGGAAGTACTTCCATAGAAACTTCTCCAAGTCGTATTCTTCATAAAAGACAAATGGACAATGAAAAAAAAGTGAAATAGTTGAAGCAGAATGATAAATACAAACAAAGGTTCCACTTTATACGTTATGTTTCACAATCACAAATTCACAACTTTTCAATCATAAAAATATTCATTTTTCTTTAGACATGCATACAATATTTTTAGCACTTTAAGCTTTAAATCACAAATAATTTTTTTTGTATAAAAAATTTTAACACATCATCATCATTACCAGAATTCTGATTAAAAACAATGCACATATATTAAAAATATGCTCATAATCTTGAAACTCGTGAAGAAGATGATGGCCAGAGAAGAAATGAACTCCATAACCCACGCAACTTTGGGTGATTATTCTTCATATCTAACACGTTCTTTAGTAGATACAGAACAAAAGATATATGATTCCATGTCACTTCCTTTTGTTCTGCCACCACTTCATTCTTTTGTTATACCTACAACAACAATGATGAATGTAAATTTTATACAATAGAGACTAGAAAAAGTAAACAAATTAAACATAACACTCATCATTGACAAATATGTCAGTTAATATATACCTTTGGTACTTCATTGATTTGATAGAAATGAATAAATAGTTGATATGTGAGTCTGTCTCAAGAACATTATTTTCCTCTTCATCGTTATCTTCTTCTCCAAATGCTATCTCAAACCCCTTCTTCAAACCCATGATAGCTATGAGAAAATGTGAATGTTGATGTAGTTGCGTGTTAACCACCTATATATAGGTCAATAAAATAAGAACAACGACATCGGATAGAACAGCGAGTTTTAGCTAAACAACGACTTTAGATCAAACTACGAGTTCTAGCTAAACATCGACTTTGGATCAAACTACGAGTTCTAGCTAAACAACGGCTTTCGATCAACCTACAAGTTTTGGCTAAACAACGACTTTGGATCGAACTATGAAGTTTAGTTAAAGAATGTCTTTTAGCTAAACAACGACATTGGTGTTGGGAAATCCCCGGGAAAACACGCAGCGGAAGAACTGTAAAATAAAAAAAAAAAACTTGCGCCCCCAGGAAAATCCCACCCTGAGATCCGCTAGCTGAATTTAAAACCAGATACGAAAAGTGTTATACCTCAGGCTTTCAATCGGATTGGTGATACTCGTGAGTCTAGAAGTCCGTTTGCACGTCCTTCCTCTACCGGTGATCCACACGAACTGTTTCCCGAACACGAGGTGCTAGCCTCCACGCCTCTTTCTCCAAAGAGACTCGAGACCGAATCTACAGCTTTTGGATTCAGGAACTCCTTCTCTGAAATCCAGGTGGATGGCGCCACAGAGAAGTAGACAGCAACAAAACACCTTTTGTTCTTCTCCTTCTCAAAAACCCTAGGAACCCACAACAACGATTTCTCTCCTAACTCCTTAGAAGAAAATCGCCTTCTCTCTCTAGGAAGGTGGGTGGCGAAATTTCTCTCTCAACAAGGAGGAAAGTCGACTTGCCTTAGCAAACTTAGGGTTTTCACAATTATGCATGAATTGACTCTCTCATGAGCTAGGCGACTTTAGGCTTTT
>QANZ01020786.1:7553-23641 GCA_003254925.1 Chamaecrista fasciculata | reverse complement strand
TTAAATTTCAAATTTGTCTCGAATTTTAAGTATCAATCTTATCTAAATTATAACTCGTAAATTCAACGTTTTATCTTATCCTGATATAATATTCCGAAGTGGATCTCTAATCATGAAAATACACCATTTAAAATTCATAACTCTCATTTTGGACCAAATATACATTCTATCCTCTTATTTTTGACATACCTTGTGGGTTATCCAAGTATAATTTAAATCTAAATGAGTAAAGAGCAAAATACAAAAAAAAAATGAAAATAAAATAAAGCCAACGTGAGGCAACATCATTGTTGCTGCGTCCCGTTGAAATATGTTAAACGTGAGGCAGAATTAAGGATGCTGCCTCACGTTCAATATATTTCTTTTTTAAATTTTTTGCAAAAATTTTGTTTGGTTGCATTAAGGTCCATGAATAAGTTATTTGTCAATCTCGAAGCATGTCATTTTGGAAAAAATACATTTTAAAATTTCAAATTTGTCACGAATTTTAACTATTAAACTTATCTCATTTATAAAAATATTTCAGATGAATTTTGGGTAACTTTTCGAGACGAGTACATCCCAAACTCCGTATGGGTTTAGCCGCCTCTGTTTCGTAAAAAAAAAGTCGTTTGCTTACTTAAAATGGTCATTTTTTCATTTTTTTTATTCCCTTAGTTTTTTTACCTACTTAAAACGGGCAAAATGGTAATATTGCAAAACAGTCCTAAGTAAAGAATAAAAGTGCAATTTACTCCAAATGGTTTAGGGTTTAAGGTTTGAAGATAGAAAGCATAATTGCATTACACAATAACTTACATAAAATGGTAAAATTTCTTGTCTCTACCCAATTCTAAGCAAGCAAACGACAATTTTTTACGAAAATGAGTCGGTGAAATCACTGGGCAGTTTAAACGTTTTATTTTATAAAACGTATTTTGTATAATTCTATCAATCAGTAATATTCAATTTTAAATTTCAAATTTGTCACGAATTTTAAGTATCAATCTTATCTCAATTATAACTCGTAAATTCAACGTTTTATCTTATCCTGATATAATATTCCGAAGTGGATCTCTAATCATGAAAATACACCATTAAAAATTCATAACTCTCATTTTGGACCAAATATACATTCTATCCTCTTATTTTTGACATACCTTGTGGGTTATCCAAGTATAATTTAAATCTAAATGAGTAAAGAGCAAAATACATAAAAAAAAAATGAAAATAAAATAAAGCCAACGTGAGCAACATCATTGTTGCTGCCTCCCGTTGAAATATGTTACACGTGAGGCAGAATTAAGGATGCTGCCGCACGTTCAATATATATTTTTTTAAAATTTTTTGCAAAAATTTTGTTTGGTTGCATTAAGGTCCATGAATAAGTTATTTGTCTATCTCAAAGCATGTCATTTTGGAAAAAATACATTTTAAAATTTCAAATTTGTCACGAATTTTAACTATTAAACTTATCTCATTTATAAAAATATTTCAGATGAATTTTGGGTAACTTTTCGAGACGAGTACATCCCAAACTCCGTATGGGTTTAGCCGCCTCTGTTTCGTAAAAAAAAAAATTCGTTTGCTTGCCTACAATGGCCATTTTTTCATTTTTTTTATTCCCTTAGTTTTTTTACCTACTTAAAACGGGCAAAATGGTAATATTGCAAAACAGTCCTAAGTAAAGAATAAAAGTGCAATTTACTCCAAAGGGTTTAGGGTTTAATGTTTGAAGATAGAAAGCATAATTGCATTACACAATAACTTACATAAAATGGTAAAATTTCTTGTCTCTACCCAAATCTAAGCAAGCAAACGACAATTTTTTACGAAAATGAGTCGGTGAAATCACTGGGCAGTTTAAACGTTTTATTTTATAAAACGTATTTTGTATAATTCTATCAATCAGTAATATTCATTTTTAAATTTCAAATTTGTCTCGAATTTTAAGTATCAATCTTATCTCAATTATAACTCGTAAATTCAACGTTTTATCTTATCCTGATATAATATTCCGAAGTGGATCTCTAATTATGAAAATACACCATTAAAAATTCATAACTCTCATTTTGGACCAAATATACATTCTATCCTCTTATTTTTGACATACCTTGTGGGTTATCCAAGTATAATTTAAATCTAAATGAGTAAAGAGCAAAATACAAAAAAAAATGAAAATAAAATAAAGCCAACGTGAGGCAACATCATTGTTGCTGCGTCCCGTTGAAATATGTTAAACGTGAGGCAGAATTAAGGATGCTGCCTCACGTTCAATATATTTCTTTTTTAATTTTTTTGCAAAAATTTTGTTTGGTTGCATTAAGGTCCATAAATAAGTTATTTGTCTATCTCGAAACATGTCATTTTGGAAAAAATACATTTTAAAATTTCAAATTTGTCATGAATTTTAACTATTAAACTTATCTCATTTATAAAAATATTTCAGATGAATTTTGGGTAACTTTTCGAGACGAGTACATCCCAAACTCCGTATGGGTTTAGCCGCCTCTGTTTCGTAAAAAAAAAAAGTCGTTTGCTTACTTAAAATGGTCATTTTTTCATTTTTTTTATTCCCTTAGTTTTTTTACCTACTTAAAACGGGCAAAATGGTAATATTGCAAATCAGTCCTAAGTAAAGAATAAAAGTGCAATTTACTCCAAAGGGTTTAGGGTTTAAGGTTTGAAGATAGAAAGCATAATTGCATTACACAATAACTTACATAAAATGGTAAAATTTCTTGTCTCTACCCAAATCTAAGCAAGCAAACGACAATTTTTTACGAAAATGAGTCGGTGAAATCACTGGGCATTTTAAACGTTTTATTTTATAAAACGTATTTTGTATAATTCTATCAATCAGTAATATTTATTTTTAAATTTCAAATTTGTCTCGAATTTTAAGTATCAATCTTATCTCAATTATAACTCGTAAATTCAACGTTTTATCTTATCCTGTATAATATTCCGAAGTGAATCTCTAATCATGGAAAGACACCATTAAAAATTCATAACTCTCATTTTGGACCAAATATACATTCTATCATCTTATTTTTGACATATCTTGTGGGTTATCCAAGTATAATTTAAATCTAAATGAGTAAAGAGCAAAATACAAAAAAAAAATGAAAATAAAATAAAGCCAACGTGACGCAACATCGGTGTTGCAGCCTCACGTTGACATCTGTTAATCGTGAGGCAACCTCCTGGATCCTGCCTAACGTTCAATATATATTTTTTTTTTCAATGTTTTGCAAAAAATTTGTTTGGTTGCATTAAGGTCCATGAATAAGTTATTTGTCTAGCTCAAAGCATGTCATTTTGGAAAAAATACATTTTAAAATTTCAAATTTGTCACTAATTTTAACTATCAATCTTATCTCATTTATAAAAATATTTCAGATGAATTTTGTGTAACTTTTCGAGACGAGTTTACCTCAAACTCCGTAGGGGTTTGGTCGCCTCCGTTCCGTAAAAAAAAAAAGTCATTTGCTTGCCTACATTGGCCATTTTATCATTTTTTTTATTCCCTTATTTTTTTTACCTACTTAAAATGGGCAAAATGGTAAAATTGCAAAACAGTCCTAAAGAAAGAATAAAAGTGCAATTTACTCCAAAGGTTTAGGGTTTAGGGTTTGAAGATAGAAAGCATAATTGCATTACACAATAACTAACATAAAATGGTAAAATTTATTGTCTTTACCCAAATCTAAGCAAGCAAACTACAATTTTTTTACGAAAATGAGTCGGTGAAATCACTGGGCAGTTTAAACGTTCTATTTTATAAAACGTATTTTGTATAATTCTTTCAATCAGTAATATTCATTTTTGAATTTCAAATTTGTCATGAATTTTAATTATCAATCTTATCTCAATTATAACTCGTAAATTCAACGTTTTATCTTATCGTGATATAATATTCTGAAGTGGATCTCCAATCTTGGAAATACACCATTAAAAATTCATAACTCTCATTTTGGACCAAATATACATTCTATCCTCTTATTTTTGACATATCTTGTGGGTTATCCAAGTATAATTTAAATCTAAATGAGTAAAGAGCAAAATACAAAAAAAAAATAAATAAATAAAGCCAACGTGAGGCAACATCCATGTTGCTGCTTCACGTTGAAACATGTTAAACGTGAGACAGCATCAGGGATCCTGCCTCAAGTTCACTATTATTTTTTTTTCAATTTTTTACAAAAATTTGGTTTGGTTGCATTAAGGTCCATGAATAAGTTATTTGTCTACCTCAAAGCATGTCATTTTGGAAAAAATACATTTTAAAATTTCAAATTTGTCACTAATTTTAACTATCAATCTTATTTTATTTATAAAATATTTTAGATGAATTTTGGGTAAATTTTCGAGACGAGATTACCTCGAACTCCGTAGGGGTTTGGTCGCCTACGTTCCGTAAAAAAAAAAGTCGTTTGCTTGCCTACAATGGCCATTTTTTCATTTTTTTTATTCCCTTAGTTTTTTACTTACATAAAATGGGCAAAATGGTAAAATTGCAAAACAGTCCTAAATAAACAATAAAAGTGCAATTTACTCCAAGGGTTTAGGGTTTAGAGTTTGAAGATAGAAAGCATAATTGCATTACATAATAACTTACATAAAAATGTAAAATTTATTGTCCCTACTCCCTACCCAAATCTAAGCAAGCAAACGACAATTTTTTACGAAAATGAGTCGGTGAAATCACTGGGCAGTTTAAACGTTCTATTTTATAAAACGTATTTTGAATAATTCTTTCAATCAGTAATATTCTTTTTTAAATTTCAAATTTGTCACGAATTGTAAGTTTCAATCTTATCTCAATTATAACTCGTAAATTCAACGTTTTATCTTATCCTGATATAATATTCCGAAGTGGATCTCTAATCATGGAAATACACCATTAAAAATTCATAACTCTCATTTTAGACCAAATATACATTCTATCCTCTTATTTTTGACATATCTTGTGGGTTATCCAAGTATAATTTAAATCTAAATGAGTAAGGAGCAAAATACCAAAAAAAAAATGAAAATAAAATAAAGCCAACGGGAGGCAACACCCGTGTTGCTGCCTCACGTTGAAATACGTTAAACGTGAGGCAGCATCAAGGATTCTGCCTCACGTTCAATATATTTTTTTTTTCAAGTTTTTGCAAAACTTTTGTTTGGTTGCATTAAGGTCCATGAATAAGTTATTTGTCTAGCTCAAAGCATGTCATTTTGGAAAAAATACATTTTAAAATTTCAAATTTGTCACTAATTTTAACTATCAATCTTATCTTATTTATAAAAATATTTCAGATGAATTTTGGGTAACTTTTTGAGACGATTTTACCTCAAACTTCGTAGGAGTTTGGTCGCCTCCGTTCCGTAAAAAAAAAAAAAAAAATTCGTTTGCTTGGCTACAATGGCCATTTTTTCATTTTTTTTATTCCCTTAGTTTTTTTACCTACTTAAAACGGAAAAAATGGTAAAATTGCAAAACAGTCCTAAATAAACAATAAAAGTTCAATTTACTGCAAGGGTTTAGGGTTTAGCGTTTGAAGATAGAAAGCATAATTGCATTACATAATAAATTACATAAAAATGTAAAATTTATTGTCCCTACCCAAATCTAAGCAAGCAAACGACAATTTTTTACGAAAATGAGTCGATGAAATCACTGAGCTGTTTAAACGTTCTATTTTATAAAACGTATTTTGTATAATTCTTTCAATCAGTAATATTCATTTTTAAATTTCAAATTTGTCACCAATTTTAATTATCAAACTTATCTCAATTATAACTCGTAAATTCAACATTTTATCTTATCCTGATATAATATTCCGAAGTGGATCTATAATCATGGAAATACACCATTAAAAATTCATAACTCTCATTTTAGACCAAATATACATTCTATCCTCTTATTTTTGACATATCTTGTGAGTTATCCAAGTAGAATTTAAATCTAAATGAGTAAAGAGCAAAATACAAAAAAAATGAAAATAAAATAAAGCCAACGTGACGCAACATCCGTGTTGCTGCCTCACGTTGAACTATGTTGAACGTGCGGCGGCATCAAGGATCCTGCCTCACGTTCAATATATTTTTTTTTTCAATTTTTTGCAAAAATTTTGTTTGATTGCAATAAGGTCCATGAATAAGTTATTTGTCTAGCTCAAAGCATGTCATTTTGGAAAAAATAAGTTTTAAAATTTCAAATTTGTCACTAATTTTAACTATCAATCTTATCTTATTTATAAAAATATTTCAGATGAATTTTGGGTAACTTTTCGAGACGAGTACATCCCAAACTCCGTATGGGTTTAGCCGCTTCTGTTTCGTAAAAAAAAGTCGTTTGCTTGCTTAAAATGGCCATTTTTTCATTTTTTTTATTCCCTTAGTTTTTTTACCTACTTAAAATGGGCAAAATGGTAAAATTGCAAAACAGTCCTAAATAAATAATAAAAGTGCAATTTACTCCAAAGGTTTAGGGTTTAGGGTTTGAAGATAGAAAGCATAATTGCATTACACAATAACTTACATAAAATTGTAAAATTTATTGTCTCTACCCAAATCTAAGCAAGAAAACGACAATTTTTTTCAAAAATGAGTCGGTGAAATCACTAGGCAGTTTAAACGTTCTATTTTATAAAACGTATTTTGTATAATTCTTTCAATCAGTAATATTCATTTTTAAATTTCAAATTTGTCACGAATTTTAATTATCAATCTTATCTCAATTATAATTCGTAAATTCAACGTTTTATTTTATCCTGATATAATATTCCGAAGTGGATCTCTAATCATGGAAATACACCATTAAAAATTCATAACTCTCATTTTGGACCAAATATACATTATATCCTCTTATTTTTGACATATCTTTTGGGTTATCCATGTATAATTTAAATCTAAATGAGTAAAGAGCAAAATACGAAAAAAAATGAAAATAAAATAGAGCCAACCTGAGGCAATATCTGTTAAACGTGAGGCAACATCACGGATTCTGCCTGACGTTCAATATATTTTTTTTTTCAATTTTTTGCAAAAATTTTGTTTGGTTTCATTAAGGTCCATGAATAAGTTATTTGTCTAGCTCAAAGCATGTCATTTTGGAAAAAATACATTTTAAAATTTCAAATTTGTCACTAATTTTAACTATCAATCTTATCTCATTTATAAAAATATTTCAGATGAGTTTTGGGTAACTTTTCGAGACGAGTACATCCCAAACTCCGTATGGGTTTAGCCGCTTCTGTTTCGTAACAAAAAGCCGTTTGCTTGCTTAAAATGGCCATTTTTTCATTTTATTTTATTCCCTTAGTTTTTTTACCTACTTAAAATGGGCAAAATGGTAAAATTTCAAAACGGTCCTAAATAAAGAATAAAAGTGCAATTTACTCCAAAGGTTTAGGGTTTAGGGTTTGAAAATAGAATGCATAATTGCATTACATAATAACTTACATAAAATGGTAAAATTTTTTGTCCCTACCCAAATCTAAGCAAGCAAACGACAATTTTCTACGAAAATGAGTCGGTGAAATCACTGGGCAGTTTAAACGTTATATTTTATAAAACGTATTTTGTATAATTCTTTCAATCAGTAATATTCATTTTTAAATTTCAAATTTGTCACGTATTTTAATTATCAATCTTATCTCAATTATAACTCGTAAATTCAACATTTTATCTTATCTTGATATAATATTCCGAAGTGGATCTCTAATCATGGAAATACACCATTAAAAATTCATTACTCTCATTTTGGACCAAATATACATTCTATTCTCTTATTTTTGACATATCTTGTGGGTTATCCAAGTATAATTTAAATCAAAATGAGTAAAGAGCAAAATAAAAAAAAATGAAAATAAAATAAAGCCAACGTGAGGCAAAATCCATGTTGCTGCCGCACGTTGAAATATGTTAAACGTGAGGCCAAATCACGGATCCTGCCTCATGTTCAATATATTTTTTTTTTCAATTTTTTGTAAAAATTTTGTTTGGTTGCATTAAGGTCCATGGATAAGTTATTTGTCTAGCTCAAAGCATGTCATTTTAGAAAAAATAAATTATAAAATTTCAAATTTTTCACTAATTTTAACTATCAATCTTATCTAATTTATAAAAATATTTCAGATCAATTTTGGGTAACTTTTCGAGACGAGTTTACCTCAAACTCCGTGTGGGTTTCGTCGTCTCCGTTCCGTAAAAAAAAGTCGTTTGCTTGCTTAAAATGGCCATTTATTCATTTTTTTATTCCCTTAGTTTTTTTACCTACGTAAAACGGGCAAAATGGTAAAATTGCAAAACAATCCTAAATAAAGAATAAAAGTGCAATTTACTCCCAAGGTTTAGGGTTTAGGGTTTGAAGATAGAAAGCATAATTGCATTACACAATAACTTACATAAAATGGTAAAATTTATTGTCTCTACCCAAATCTAAGCAAGCAAACTACAATTTTTTACGAAAATGAGTCGGTGAAATCACTGGGCAGTTTAAACGTTCTATTTTATAAAACGCATTTTGTATAATTCTTTCGATCAGTAATATTTATTTTTAAATTTCAAATTTGTGACGAATTTTAATTATCAATCTTATCTCAATTATAACTCGTAAATTCAACGTTTTATCTTATCCTGATATAATATTCCGAAGTGGATCTCTAATCATGGAAATACACCATTAAAAATTCATAACTCTCATTTTGGACCAAATATAAATTCTATCCTCTTATTTTTGACATATCTTGTGGGTTATCCAAGTATAATTTAAATCTAAATGAGTAAAGAGCAAAATAAAAAAAAAATAAAGCCAACGTGAGGCAACATTCATTTTGCTGCCTCACGTTGAAATATGTTAAACGTGAGGCAGCATCACGGATCTTGCCTCATGTTCAATATATTTTTTTTCAATTTTTTGGAAAAATTTTGTTTGGTTGCATTAAGGTCCATGAATAAGTTATTTGTCTAGCTCAAAGCATGTCATTTTGGAAAAAATACATTTTAAAATTTCAAATTTGTCACTAATTTTAACTATCAATCTTATCTCATTTATAAAAATATTTCAGATGAATTTTGGGTAACTTTTCGAGACGAGTTTACCTCAAACTCCGTAAGGGTTTGGTCGCCTCCGTTCGGTAAAAACGAAAGTCGTTTGCTTGCTTACAATGGCCATTTTATTATTTTTTTTATTCCCTTAGTTTTTTTACCCACTTAAAACGGAAAAAATGGTAAAATTGCAAAACAGTCCTAAATAAACAATAAAAGTGCAATTTACTCCAAGGGTTTAGGGTTTAGGGTTTGAAGATAGAAAGCATAATTGCATTACATAATAACTTACATAAAAATGTAAAATTTATTGTCCCCACCCAAATCTATGCAAGCAAAGGACAATTTTTTACGAAAATGAGTCGGTCAAATCACTCGGCAGTTTAAAAGTTCTATTTTATAAAACGTATTTTGTATAATTCTTTCAATCAGTAATATTTATTTTTAAATTTCAAATTTGTCACGAATTTTAAGTATTAATCTTATCTCAATTATAACTTGTAAATTCAACGTTTTATCTTATCCTGATATAATATTCCGAAGTGGATCTCTATTCATGGAAATACACCATTAAAAATTCATAACTCTCATTTTGGACCAAATATACATTCTATCCTCGTATTTTTGACATATCTTGTGGGTTACCCAAGTATAATTTAAATCTAAATGAGTAAAGAGAAAAATACAAAAAAAAAATGAAAATAAAATAAAGCCAACGTGAGGCCACATTGTTGTTGCTGCCTCACGTTGATATCTGTTAAACGTGAGGCAGCCTCATGGATCCTGCCTCACGTTAAATATATTTTTTTTTCAATTTTTTGTAAAAATTTTGTTTGGTTGCATTAAGGTTCATGAATAAGTTATTTGTCTAGCTCAAAGCATGTCATTTTGGAAAAAATACATTTTAAAATTTCAAATTTGTCACTAATTTTAACTATCAATCTTATCTCATTTATAAAAATATTTCAGATGAATTTTGCGTAACTTTTCGAGACGAGTCCATCCCAAACTCCGTATGGGTTTAGCCGCTTCTGTTTCGTAAAAAAAAAAAATCGTTTGTTTGCTTAAAATGGCCATTTTTTCATTTTTTTTATTCCCTTAGTTTTTTTACCTACTTAAAACGGGCAAAATGGTAAAATTGCAAACCAGTCCTAAATAAAGGATAAAAGTGCAATTTACTCCAAGGGTTTAGGGTTTAGGGTTTGATGATAGAAAGCATAATTGCATTACACAATAACTTACATAAAATTGTAAAATTTATTGTCCCTACCCAAATCTAAGCAAGCAAACGACAATTTTTTTATGAAAATGAATCGGTGAAATCACTGGGCAGTTTAAACGTTCTATTTTATAAAACGTATTTTGTATAATTCATTCAATCAGTAATATTAATTTTTAAATTTTAAATTTGTCACGAATTTTAATTATCAATCTTATCTCAACTATAACTCGTAAATTCATCGTTTTATCTTATCCTAATATAATATTCTGAAGTGGATCTCTAATCTTGGAAATACACCATTAAAAATTCATAACTCTCATTTTGGACCAATTATACATTCAATCCTCTTATGTTTTATATATCTTATATTTTTTTTTCAATTTTTTGCAAAAAATTTGTTTGGTTGCATTAAAGTCCATGAATAAGTTACTTGTGTAGCTCAAAGCATGTCATTTTGGAAAAAAATACATTTTAAAATTTCAAATTTGTCACAAATTTTAACTATCAATCTTATCTCATTTATAAAAATATTTCAGATGAATTTTGGGTAACTTTTCGAGACGAGTACACCCCAAACTCTGTAGGGGTTTGGCCGCCTCCGTTTCGTACAAAAAGAGTCGTTTGCTTGCTTAAAATGGCCATTTTTTTATTTTTTTTATTCCCTTAGTTTTTTTACCTACTTAAAACGGGCAAAATGGTTAAATTGCAAACCAGTCCTAAATAAAGGATAAAAGTGCAATTTACTCCAAGGGTTTAGGGTTTAGGGTTTGAAGATAGAAAGCATAATTGCATTACATAATAACTTACATAAAAATGTAAAATTTATTGTCCCTACCCAAATCTAAGCAAGCAAACGACAATTTTTTACGAAAATGAGTCGGTGAAATCACTAGGCAGTTTAAACGTTGTATTTCATAAAACGTATTTTGTATAATTCTTTTAATCTGTAATATTCATTTTTAAATTTCAAATTTGTCACGAATTTTAATTATCAATCTTATCTCAATTATAACTCGTAAATTCATCGTTTTATCTTATCCTGATATAATATTCCGAAGTGAATCTCTAATCATCGAAATACACCATTAAAAATTCATAACTCTCATTTTGTACCAAATATACATTCTATCCTCTTATTTTTGACATATCTTGTGGGTTCTCCAAGTATAATTTAAATCTAAATGAGTAAAGAGCAAAATACAAAAAAAAATGAAAATAAAAAAAAAATCAACGTGAGGCAGCATTGCTAAACGGTTAAAATGGTAAAATTGCAAAACAGTCGTAAATACAGAATAAAAGTGCAATTTACTTCAAGGGTTTAGGGTTTAGGGTTTGAAGAAAGAAAGCATCATTGCATTACACAATAACTTACATAAAATTGTAAAATTTATTGTCCCTACCCAAATTTAAGCAAGCAAACGAAGTTTTTTTACGAAAATGAGTAGGTGAAATCACTAGGCAGTTTAAACTTTCTATTTTATAAAACGCATTTTGTATAATTCTTTCAATCAATAATATTCATTTTTAAATTTCAAATTCGTCACGAATTTTAATTATCAATCTTATCTCAATTATAACTCGTAAATTCATCGCTTTATCTTATCCTGATATAATATTCCGAAGTGGATCTCTAATCATGGAAATACACCAAATATACATCCTATGATCTTATTTTTGACATATCTAGTGGGTTCTCCTAGTATAATTAAAATCTAAATGAGTGAAGAGCCAAATACAAAAAAAAAATGAAAAAAAAAATCAACGTGAGGCAGCATTGGCGTTGCTGCGTCACCTTGAGATATTTTGAACGTGAGGCAGCATTGCCGATGCTGCCGCACATTCAAAAAATTTTTTAAAATGTTTTGCAAAAATTTTGTATGATTGCATTAAGGCCCATGAATAAGTTATTTGTCTAGCTTAAAGCATGTCATTTTGAAAAAAATATATCACATGCTCGCCTTATTACCTCAAAAATTTCATGTGAAATTAGATTTTAATCCAGAAATTGGAGTGTGATAAGGATTAACCTCTTGGTCACTTGGTCGTAACTAAAAGCCAAAAAAAATATATAGAATGGTGGATGAGTTTATGAGAGTTTTACCGGCAGACAACGTGTATTGTGAGGATTATCTAGTTAACCTTCAATTCCTTGTAAAGTAAACTCACGATTTCGTCCCTACAATATGGTAGGATTTTCAATTTAGTCCCTCAAAGATAAAATTATCAGTGTCGTAGGGTGTAGCTGACACGACATCGGCATTCGAGGGTGGTTCTATGATACGGGCTTGGGTAGTGTGAGAGGGAAAAGTCCCGCATCGAGTAGAATGGGATGCTCGGCTTAGCTGTTAATATTTTAGTTTTCACTGTTAATGTTTAGTATGTAATTTTCTGTTTCAGCTCTTGTAAATGTCCTATTTTATAAAACACATTTTGTATTATTCTTTCAACCAGTAATATACATTTTAAAATTTCAAATTTGTCACGAATCTTTACTATCAATCTTATCTCATTTATAAAATCTCATCTTTTGAGGTAAAAAAATGAACATATATCATTTTCAATACAACTGAAGAACAAAGTTTTAAAAATTTAGCCTTAATTAGAAGATCGTTTTGAAGATTCAATTGAAAATAAAAGACACAAACGTAATATATAATTAGCCCTAAAATAACCAATTGGATGACAAAAAAAATCATTGATTAACTATTCAATTTATTGTAGGAAACAAAATATAACTTGCACGCAGTAGAGGCCACTATTGATTGAAACAATAATGAAATAAATTTTTAAGATGTTCTCTTTAGTTTAAATTCTGAAAGTGTGGTAATCAATTGTAAGACAAGCATGACTTATAGTTATATATGATACCATTCTTATTGTATCAACATTATAAAAATATTTCAGATGAATTTTGGGTGACTTTTCGAGACGAGTACACCCCAAACTCTGTATGGGTTTGGCCGCCTCCGTTTCATCAAAAAAAAAAAAGTCGTTTGCTTGCTTAAAATGGCCATTTTTTCTTTTTTTCTTATTCCCTTTTTTACCTACTTAAAACAGGCAAAATGGTAAAATTGCAGAACAGTAATAAAGAATAGAAGTGCAATTTACTCCTAGGGTTTAGGGTTTGAAGATAGAAAGCATAATTGCATTACACAATAACTTACATAAAATTGTAAAATTTATTGTCCCTACCCAAATTTAAGCAAGCAAACGACATTTTTTTACGAAAATGAGTCGGTGAAATCACTAGGCAGTTTAAATGTCCTATTTTATAAAACGCATTTTGTATAATTCTTTCAATCAGTAATATTCAATTTTAAATTTCAAATTTGTTACGAATTTTTATTATCAATCTTATCTCAATTATAACTCGTAAATTCATCGCTTTATCTTATCCTGATATAATATTCCGAAGTGGATCTCTAATCATGGAAATACACCATTAAAAATTCATAACTCTCATTTTGGACCAAATATACTTCCTCTCCTCTTATTTTTGACATATCTAGTGGGTTTTCCAAGTATAATTAAAATCAAAATGAGTGAAGAGCCAAATACAAAAAGAAATGAAAATAAAATAAAAACCAACTTGAGGCAGCATCGGCGTTGCTGCCTCACGTTGAGATATATTTTGAATGTAAGGCAGCACCACCGATGCTGCCTCACGTTCAATATTTTTTTTAAAAAAATTTTTGTAAAAAATTTGTTTGATTCCATTAAGGCCCATGAATAAGTTATTTGTCTAGCTTAAAGCATGTCATTTTGAAAAAAAATTATATCACATGCCCACCTTATTACCTTAAAGATTTCAAGCGAAATTAGATTTTAATCCAGAAATTGGAGTGTGATAAGGATTAAACTCTTGGCCACTTGGTCGTAACTAAAAGCCAAAAAAAAATATAGAATGATGGATAAGTTTAAGAGAGTTTTACAGGCAGACAACGTGTATTTTCAGGATTATCTAATTAACCTTCAATTCCTTGTATAGTAAACTCACGATTTCGTCCCTATAATATGATAGGATTTTCAATATAATTTAAGGGGTTGATGTATCGTGATTTTTTTTTTGGAAAAATAATAAAGGAAAGCATGCATTAGAATAGTACTAATGCATTATAAATAGATTAATTGTTTGCTAGACAAAGTCATTCTTTTATAAATTTTTTTTCGATGAAAGTCTATTCTTTTTCATGGAAAATTTAGCTACATTTAAAGAGGGAATTAACAACCCACTTTTAGAATATACAGAATGCAAAAATAAATCTGACCAGTTTCAAATAGAAAATATTTTTTCATAACACATTACTGGCATTATCCCAATCATAGATAGTTTCAAATTAATTGAATAATTTTTAATTTTATGATTCATAAAATACTTAAATAGAAATAAAAGCAAATTTTATCATTCTAATCTAGTTCTGTTAATTTAGATGGAAAAAAACCACCTGAGATCCTATTTGCTAACGGAGGAAACCACAAGGCCCCAGTTTGTCATTTTTTAAACCACAAGAACCCTATCTGAAATGAGGCTAAACCACAAGGCCCTTTTGTGTAATTTACCCTATTATCAAATCATCTCCTTAATGTAACTCATTATTTAAAATGAAGTATTTAACAATGGTTCTAGGATTTGCCAAATTATAAGAAAATGGGGTTTAAAATGGCTGTATTTTATAAAATAATACTTTTATGGAAACCATAAATTTTAATTATATTTTTTATCTTCAATGATTAGTTGTGTGAAATATTACTTTTTATAATCTTTATATATTATTATTGGTCATGAAAAATAAATTTGTTATGTGTTTTATTTTATTGAAAAATCTTGTAACGAAAAGCCGAAAATACAAAGAACTGCATATAAATCTACAAACCATTAAAATCATAATAACAAATTGACCGTGAGAATTTTCAAAAAATAAGAAAAAGTGACTATAATGAAGAATAATTGCGATTGTAATTGAATTTCGGATGATATAAATAAGCTTGACTAACTATCATAAATGTTATTGTGTGATGGGCAAAGTTTTATTTTGATCCCTCTGTTATGTTCATTGTTTCAAATAGGTCCCTCAGTTATTTTACGTTTCATATTGGTCCCTTAGATATCCAAAACTTATCAAAGTTAGTCCTTCTAACGTTTTTCATCCATTTTTCCGTTAAAAAAATAGGAAAAATAAACTTTTATCCCCAAAAATTTTATTTTTTATATTAAGATCCTTTTCTTTTTATAATAAGATCAAAACATAAGAAAATAAAATAAATTTACTCAAAAACACAAAATCTCTCTCTCCCTCTCTCTTTCTTAGCCGTCAATGGAGGACGCATCAGCAACGGCATGGTCTCATAGCTCCACCGTCGGCGCTGGCGTCTCCATTCCTCAGCTCATCAATAACATCAGAGAAATTATTTACCCTTGTAACCCAAATCTCGTCGTCGTCCTCGGATACCGTCTTCGCCTTCTCACTTCTTCTTCGTCGGACTCCGTCGCAAACTTCGCCGACAGAAAAAGAAACGACGGTGTCGCCGCCCTGAATAACCAGAGGTGGGTCCCTCTGTTTTGGTCTCTCCGGCTGTTATGAACCAGATGTACTCCGACTGGCGAGGGGTTCCGTCGGTTTCCGTCGTGCCACACGACGGAGTTGTGACCTTGCCGCCGCAAGAGCCGAATCAGAGTATTCAAGAGGGAGTCGCAGGAGGGGGAGGGCTATTATTACATTACTGATTATTTATTCAAGTTACGGCGAAGATTCCCTTGATGAAATTGGTGGAATTAAAATTACATTCCCAGATTGAGATTGAGAGAGAGAGAGAGAGAGAGAGAGAGAGAGAGAGAGAGAGAGAG
>QANZ01020782.1:42701-87433 GCA_003254925.1 Chamaecrista fasciculata | reverse complement strand
GTTTTTTTTTTTATGAAAAAAAATCTATTTCTAGTTAAAATCATTGACAAATAAGATTAAATCACACTTTAGAAATGGATTTAAAATTAAAAAAAAAAAGAAGATAAAACTAATCTAAGACAAATGAAATATTTATAATAAAGAATTTGTAAGATTGTCAATGATTTAGGAACTATGACCTATAATCATAAATCGACTCAGCTGTTAAGTCATCATTGGAATTTTGGTTAATGGTTTAAAATTAATATATATTATAATCAGTGAGCTATATATAAAAGCGTGTTTTAATTTAATTTTAGATTTAAAATTATAAACAAGTTATTAAAGATTGTTAAAGTATAACTGATTATTAGTTTATTTATATTTTTTTAATAATAAACCAAAAAATGCAATGTTTGAGGGAGTGTCTTCTCTACTCTCAAACCCTTTTCATATGAATATATTGGATCCTGTCTTGGTAGGAAGGCTCTGATACCATTCTGATGCCACTAGAAGCGGATCCCAGATAATGAACTAAACAGACTACAGTCAGATTAGTTCTTTTCTTAAGCAAGGTATGGCCAACCATAAATAAGCTCAACACCTGTGAGCAAGACGAGGGGTTAAGGCCCTTTTGTGCGTTAAGATAAGGACTAATCTAAGTATAGAATGAAGAATTCAAATCTGAAATTTTCTCCTAATGAAACACTGGGAATGGATCAATAGAGTTTATACTTTCTTATACACAAGATCCTCATGGAGGCAAGTGTAGAGCATACTCATATTACTCTTATAGGATCCTCTATATTCATACTTAAAGAGAATGATTTCAAGAAGCAGGGAGAAATTTAGAAAGCCATGGGGTAGAGAGAATATTTCATATATTAGAAGTAGGAAACTTGGATTGATTTTTACAATGAGAAGCATGAGTATTTATAGGCAAACCCATGGTACTATATGACAAGCCATAAATAGTAAAAAGCTATGATTAATAAAGTCTAAGGTGTCCACTACATGAAGTGGGAACCCTAGGTCAATACCTACATACATTATAGGTACCCCCTACATGAGGGTATCCCTTAGCACTCATAAAAGGGCATTTACCTAAAATGCTCACATAAGTTAAAAGAGTACAGTAAATTCACACGTAAAAAGTAAATAGTAAAACACGGTAAAAACACACGTCTCTGTCTGGGCATTATGTGACTATGCCAGTTGAGAACTTCTGCTTCTTGGGCAAGATTCATAGAGCCATTGGGTGCTACTTAGTAGCTTGCACATATGGTTTTGAGGAAATTTGTCCCGTGGTATCAACCTTTCTCTGAAGTGGTGGAAAATCATCTTCAGATAGTGGTGATAACATCATTAATGGAAGAGGATTCTTCTTTTTACGAGCTTCACGCCGGATTTCTTCAAGGTCTTGTTGCCATTTAGCAATCTTCTCAGCACGTTGCTGTCGACGAAGATCTGTTTCAAGAAACCACTGTTGGGATTCTTGACAATATTTTGCAGATTCTTCTTCTTCTGCCTATACTTCGGGGCTTGCCAAGTATTGTAGAGTCTTGTAAGGCTCTATATTAGGGTCATGGTCTTCAGGTAATGGATGCAGAGATTCTCTGCATTCTGAAATAGAGTGTCTGCCTGGGCTGGGAATTCGTATCTCTTGATCATCTTCACATTTGCAGTTTGAAGTACACATGGTAGGATCAGCATCCCATAGGAAATGACCACCCATATGAGAGACATAGGTAAAAGAGGCATTTGGGTAGATAGAATGTATGGGAATGTTTTCTCTTTTGTCCTTCATATCAGTTGTGATAATGATAGAAGATTTCGGATCAGGGATAGGTCTAAGCATGTTGATTCTTGAGAAAGTAGAGAATGGAGGTGGTGTTATGTGTCTGGTTACAGATGATTCAGGCTGATTTGGGATTTTAAAGACAGTCTTGACACTACCATTGGACTGAGTGACCAAGGTAGGAGCCTCATTGGTATGAACAGGCTTTTGTCGTTCAAACTGCTTTTCATAGTCAGTCAGCCATTCTAGAGGCATCAGTTGAAGTAGATCGTCACGGGGAATTTGTTTTGGAATGTTGATAATAGTGGCATCAGAATTTGCTTCGGCTTTGATCATCAAGGCATCTCCTGTGTGTCCAGGAAGATGGAGGTCACAAGCATGATCTTGTAGTCTATAAACCATCTGATGATGTAGTGTTGCTACTATAGCTCCAGGTCTGTGATTGTGATCTTTGATCTGAACCTGTACTTGTAGCCTTTGAGATGTGAATGGGTCAGCCAAGCTAACATTAAAGTCTGGAAAAACTGTAAACATTGTGGTTCCAGCATTTAGACTTGTTACAACAACCCCAATGAGAGCCATGGCATATTCAGTATAGTTAGTATCAACTATACCAATTTTTGCCATGACTGGAGTACCTTTTCCTCCATGATAGGTTATGGCTAACCTTATGGCACCGTAATGGAGATGGGAATATTTATGTTTTCTACATATTGAAATCATCTCTTGCGGTATTACCAGGGGATAATACATCTCATTATCACTGGCAGGAATAGTACACAGACCCATTTTGGAAGCTTGGACATATTCTCGAGCAGGAGTAGGGGATCTGGAAATGATGGACTTGAGCTTTTGGGTAGGAGAGACGGGATGACGGTGTTAATAGCCATATGGGTTTAAAATCGGTGGAATATTTTTGAGGTCGAAATCTTCATAGTGAGTGATTTCTACTAGATTATCGATGGTATTGGAGAGGGTAGTGGTACAAGACTCTGGTATAGAAAAAGTATCTGAAAGAGAAACAGAAGATCTAGGGGTTTCCATGTTTGAGGGAGTGTCTTCTCTACTCTCAAACCCTTTTCATATGAATATATTGGATCCTGTCTTGTCTTGGCAGGAAGGCTCTGATACCATTCTGGTGCCATTAGAAGCGAATCCCAGATAATGAACTAATCATACTTTTTTGGCCAAAAAAAAAAACATTTTATACTTTAGCCCTTTTTTTCTTATTGATATATAACTTTGGCCAAAACCTCAAATTGGTTCCTTATATATGTGATCAACTTAATTTTCTAAAATTAGTCATTATTTTTTATCCCCACACCATAGATCTTGATTTTTAATTATGTAATAACACTTTGTTTAAACGTATATAAAAAAGATAGATACAAAACTACTTCATAATATAGAGAAAACTTACTATTTGGTTCATAAATTTACATTGAGTTAATTAAACAGTCTCTAAATAATAAAAAATATATTACTCAGTCCTTAAATTATTGCAATTGTCAACGATTTGGTCCTTGGGGACCAAAAAATAAAAATTTAATACAAATATTCAGGGACAAAAAAATAATAATTTAGTATAAATTAAAGGTCTAAAAAGTATAAAATCAACTCAAATTTAGGGATTAAATTGTCACTAAGGACTGAATAGTTGACAATTGAAATATTTCAAAGATCAAATCATATATTTTGATTATTCAGAGATTGATTAGTTAATTCGATGTAAATTCAGAGATCAAATAATAAATTTTCTCTCATAATATAATATCAATAATAGCAAGATCAAAACCAAAACTTCAACAGTTTTACCTCCGTCTCTTGTCATAATTTGTTATCTTATTCTGTTCTAAAACAAACAGTTATATACATCACTTAATTATTAAAGACTAAAAGCTTAAACAATTGCAAAATATACAAACTGGTTTTAAAAAACTAAACTATATGAAAATGATTAAAAAGTAGACTCCTCAGAAATTGGAAATTAAAAGACCAAAAAGTATTAACACTACCAAAAATAGTATATTCTTAAAATATTTATTAAAAAGTATTAACACTACCAAAAATAGTATATTCTTAAAATAAAGACTCCTCAGAGATTGGAAATTAAAAGACCAAAAATCTTGACCAATTATTTATGTGGGTGTAATTAAAAACATCCCCATTCTAGAGTCAGTCGTGCTCATCCATTAATTTTATCTCCATTCTTCACTTCTTTTTATTCTAAATTATACTAATTTCAGAGCTTCTTAGAAACCTGACATCCTCAATTACCATTGAATTCTGGGTATGAAGGATAACTTCTATACTTTTTTTTTTTAAATTTATCATAGACTTTCTCATTCATGGCCAATATTATTATGAAAAAAAAGGAAGGCAATTTTTTTAAATGCAGTTTTTGTTTAATATTGCCACAGTAGGAAACTGAGATTTCAAGCTGAATAAACCGCAAGAGCAATACTCCAGCATGAAAACAAAGATAAAAAAGGACAGGAATCCCTTCGACAAATTCAACATAAAGAAAAATTAATGTTAAAAGGACAAAATATGTGTATGTAAACAATCAGACATTTTAAGTCCTTAAGCCTTACGTATACAAAGATAAATCAGTTACCTGATGAGCTTGCAAGGTTCTCTGTAATTCTCGTTGTTTATTCAATTGACACAAATCTCAAACTGTTGGGACAGGAGACGAACAAAATGATCAGAAGCTTGTTTTTTGTTTCCTTGTTCATCCATGTATCGTTAGCTTCTCTAGTTCCTGCAGAGAAATGGGCAACATTAAGAGGTAAATCATGCGAATTTTATTCCTATTCTCCTACAACTAGGAAACAACAAATATCTTCACTTCAATGTGGTAAATTTGCTTTGTGATTCTTTCTTACCTGTAGGGAATCAACCAATTGTGATAGCACGGGGAGGGTTGTCAGGACTTCTGCCGGAAGGTACCCAAGGTGCGGTCGACATGGCCAAGATTACAAGTTTGCCAGATTTGGTAATCTTGTGCAATCTTGAGATGACAAAAAGTGGCACCGGTTTATGTTTGTCGAGTATCAGGCTCGACAATGCAACCAATATGGCACATGCTGATAAAACGGGTGCGAAAACCTACAACATTCAAGGGATGGATGTAACTGGATTCTTCACAGTGGATTACACTGACGAAGAAATAGAACAAAACAACATGAACTTCTGTGAGTATGAAATAGAGCTTCATTTACTTTTAATTGCCTCTGTGCTGTTGGAAACTATCATTAGGTCATTCAAGAAGCCCAAAATCAATGTCTTCTCTCTATCCTTTGAAGAAAACTGACAGAGGATTTGGGATCAAAAGTTTAATATCAAGTCAAATGGTTGTTTGATAATACATACAGAAAGTAAGACTAAGCCATTATTAAGTAAATTATTTGAGCATCTAAACCGGTTCCTTTGCAAATATACATGCTTTGCAGATTGTAAAATTATGTATGGCCAATGAACCGCATTATAAAGAACAATGTCTGATCTATCTATACTATACTACATGGTTTTAACTCCTAGCAGTCAAATCTTTCAAATCAAATATTAAAAATTAAAAACTAATAAAATAAAATAGAACTCCTGCTACTATTTTTTAATGAATTTTATAATATAAATATGGAAAAAATGAATTAACTTTCACATAACTTTCTTCCAGATTTCTCCATTAACTTCCCACACAAGTTCTTCCCATATTTCTCTATAACTTCACCATAATTTCTTCACATTTTTTTCATCAATTCCACCTAATCAGAATAAAAGAAAGGTATATTGACATGCACATAGTCCATGTTGAAATGCTTTGGATATATACTATATTCCTTTTATTTCACTAGTGCCAATTGCTTTTCATCTTCATTTACATATAATATTACAAATATCTGTACCATTGTGGCTTTAGTGTCTTAGTCATTCTCTTAAAATCATATATTAGGATAACATAAGATACAAAACATGAAAGTTGATGAGAAATAGTAGAAAGTAATGTAAGTACTTGTCACTATTTTCTAAAATTGTTGTAAAATACAATAAAAATAAACCTATTATGTTTTAATAAAAATTAAGAAATTGATATTTATATTAACTTTTATGCATGTGAAGCCCGCAAATAACATATATGATGCATGAAGTTGTAAGCAATAGAATGAAAAGAATTGATACAGAACTTTTAGCATAAACATGACATTATAAGATTTTGTGAGTAACGATTTGCTTGTTGCTACTTCCTCTACAGTGACTCAGGCTATATATTCCCGACCCTCTATAGATGATGGCATCAACCCTATTTCTTCTCTGGAAAACATAGTGAAAGATAACCCCGCAAGGTTATGGTTAAATATTCAGGTTCTCTCTCTCTTCCCATCACAGCATCCACTTTTCTGTGAAACTGTATATTTTGATTATTTCTCAAGCACTGGAACATTCTTTTTTGGTCCTCAAAAGTTTAGGGTTGTTTTTTTTAAGAAAAAAATGATCATAAGGTTTTTTGCTGCCAATTTTGTTTTCATATTTAAAAATTTTGTAATTTCATCCTATGTATTAATGTCATTGAAACAAGTGTATAAAAACAAAATCTAATTTGTTGATACTTGATAATGACCAAACTATAATTTCGTCCTATGTATTAATGTCATTCAAACAAGTGAATAAAACAAAATCTAATTCGTTGATACTTGATAATGACCAAACATCTTGATGATTCAAATTTCATTCGTTTCATTTCTACAAGTAATTTGTTGTCAGAATACGCCAACTTTTGTATTCAAGTCATGAAATTCAATTGAATATTAAGACACTTCGGTTACATATTTGACAAATTAGATTTCTTTTTTCATTACTGATTCAGATGGTACTAATACTTAGGATGACAATGAGACATCTTATGAACAATAGAGATAAAAATTACAATAAAAGACTTTAGAGATAACTGAAAATAACTATACACTTTAGAAAAAAAAATAGGTGGTTTACCTTCTTTCCTTTTAACAGTTTTTATGTGGGCATTGACTGATGTATCGCAGTATGAAGAATTCTACGCCCAGCGTGGAATCAAAATGCAAGATTATGTTCTGAATAAAATGAAAGCTTCTCGTGTAGACTTCATTTCATCTCCAGAGATTAATTTCTTGAAGGGTCTGAAAAGCAAAGTGAACCAGGGAACTACTAAACTCATCTTTCAGTTTCTAGATGACAAAAATGTTGAACCATCCACTAAGCAGCCATATAGCACCATAGCAAAGGATCTTGTAACAGTCAAGTCATTTGCATCAGGGATAATGGTTCCAAAGCAATATATATGGCCAGTGAAACCAGACGGATACTTGGGGCCACCCACAACACTTGTTGCTGATGCACACCAACTGGGACTGGAAGTATATGCCTCCGGTTTTAATAATGATGTCTTCACAAGTTATAACTACAGCTACGATCCTGTTGCGGAGTACCTGCAATTTTTGAATGAAGGTCCTTCTGTTGATGGATTTGTAACTGATTTCCCTCCTACAGCATCAGAAGCCATAGGTATGATGGCCAACCTCCAAGCTTTCACTTTCTTAGCTTCTTTTTCACAAATAGTAGACCCCCTTCCCAATATCACAGCCAAAAGAAGCCCATATGGTATATTGAGCACAAGCCTAGACCTTACAAATTTATTATTCTTGCAGCATGCTTTGCACAAAAGAGCACCATCATGCCGAACAAAGGTAACCATGATTATATTCTAGAAGTGATCTAAATCTGAGAGCCCCAAATTAGAGATGTAAAAAAGATCAATGACAAGCTAATGTCTCATAAAAATCAATTGCTTTTGCAGGAAAAACTTTGATCATAAGCCACAATGGGGCTAGTGGTGTTTATCCAGGTTGCACTGATCTTGCATATCACCAAGCAATAAATGATGGGGCTAACATTATAGATTGTACAGTACAAATCACAAAAGATAAAATTGCTTTCTGCTCTACTCATGCTGACCTGAATGTAGCTACTACTTCAATGACGAAATTTGTGTCTCGAATTACCAAAGTCCCTGAGATTCAATCACATGGTGGAATTTTCTCCTTTGACCTCACGTGGAGCGAGATTCAGAGCTTGAAACGTAATGCTTCATAGAACTTAGAAATATACATCCAACATTGGAATATTTGAACAACACTTGTAATATAAATTTCTTATTTCAGCTCAAATCTTTTCCCCTTACAACAATGGAAGTCGTGACTTTCTAAGAAACCCAGCAAACAAACACAGTGGTAAATTTGTTACCCTCCCTGAATTTCTGGAGTTGGCCAAGGCAAGGGCAGTTACTGGCATTTTGATCAACGTGAAGGTAAGCAACTGTTGCACTCCCTATAATGTTTTTCCTTAAAAAAGAAATCCACTACTACTAAATATCTCTGTTTGTTAGCAGTATGCTGCCTGCTTTCTGTCAAAGACAGGTCTTGACATTGTAGACGCTGTCCGCACTGAATTGAGCAAAGCGGCCCTTGACAAGCAATCCAAACCAGAAGTTCTGATCCAATCTGATGACACTGAAGTGCTCTCCAAGTTTAAGGATATTCCATCTTACAAGAAAGTTTTCCTAATGGAACAGGATACAGACAATGCACCGGAGCCTTCAGCAGTGGAAATCAAGAAGTATGCAGATGCAGTGAATCTTCCAAAAAGCTCCATTATTCAAGTATCCAATTACTTCACCAAAGGAATGACAAATATTGTTCAGGATATGAAGAAAGCAAACCTTCTTGTATTTGTCCATCTTCTGAAGAATGAATTCGTCTCCCTGGCATTTGATTATTTAGCAGATCCTTATTTGGAGATTGCTACTTACGTCCAGCATATCGGGGCTGATGGAATTGTAACCGCGTTTCCAGCCACTGCCAATCGATATCTGAGTAAGCATTTCCTAATCTCTTTGGGTTTTCCTCATTGCTCAGAGCAAATAAATAGGGTACATGATATCACTCTCTTGATCCCTATAGTTTCATTTAATTTTTCACTTATTCCCTACACTTTAAAAGTTTATAATTAACTCTTCAATATTCTGAAATCTTTAAGTCTCTACTGCTAAATCACCATAAGTTGTTAAATCTTGTAAACTTGATTGTCTATATGTTTGAGCCTTCATGAGTTTATTGTTCATAAAGTATTAGCATCAAATTAAAAATTAAGCAAAACTAAATAAACGTCAAAACAGCAAAGTCTACAAATTTTTCACAAGCAAACAATCAAAAGCTGATGATACCTTTGCCTTGACTAAAATGCAGGAAGCAAATGTAGCGATCCGCAAGCTCCGAAAGACGCATACGCCATCCATCCTATTAAACCGGGTGAAATGATAAGTATGCTTCAACCAGAAAATCCACCGCCGCAAAAAGTAAGCCAGGAAACGGTTCGTAAACCCTCTGTTCAAGCTAACAGAGCCGCTCCACGTGCTGCCAGACCCGTTTCCCGTGCTGCTAACTCCGTTTCCCAAGCTGCAAATTCTGTTTCCCGTGCTGCTAAATCCGCTTCCCAATCTTCCAAACCTACTGAACTGTGACGAAAAAAAGAACGAAGGAAAGTAGACGCAACGGCTAATGTTAGAACCCTAGAAAAGCCGATTACCACAGCATGTGTGGAATGTTAAACGGCTAAAATCAGTAAAAGTAGACAAGTCAATTTGCAAACAGTTCTTCTTCTTCTTCTTCTTCGTCTCGAAGCGTCGTCCGTCGGTAGTGAGTGAAGCTGTGGAAACGGAAGCTGAAATTTGAACGCAGCTCGTTACCATGCTTTTCTCTGGATTGCATGTGATATGTATGATGATGATACAGTGGAGATGAATTGGTGAAGGGATTTTCAATATTTCATACTTAGATGGTGATATGAACCAGTAAAATAAAATAATAATAATAATAATAATAATAATTGGAACAATTTTGTTGTATTTGACTTGATATTTTTTGTTTTGATATTTAGAAGGTAAGAATATTCGTTTATTCCTCAAACTTTATATTAATTATCAATTTTGTATTCAATTCAGAAAAAAAAANGGAAAGGACTTAAACGCATAAGAGAAGACTTTTTGGGAGATTTTTGACATTTTAACTAACATTTGCCGTTAAATCCTAACAGAAAAAAACCTCAGGGTACCAAATCGCTAACGGAGCAAACCACGGGGTACCACAATGCAAAAATTTTTCTTTCAGGGTACCAAAGGGGAACTGCCCCTAACCACAGGGTACCAAATTGCAATTTACCCATTTTTTTATTGTAAAAAGTCAAATAGTCAGTTTGGTCCTCAAATTAGCACTTTTGATCCTTAAACTATTTTTTTTCAAAATTGATCCTCAAACTATCACTTTTGTTCTATCCTTACTCAAGCTCAAGTCATTAGGGTTTCACCGTTAGTAGTACTGATGTGTCAAATAGAGTTGGTCCCTTTCTCTTTCTTTTGTAGATGAAAGTTGAAACTGATGATAGAATGATACTAAAATATCCTTGGCTATTGTTCAAATGTTGTTATCCCTAGATAAAGTTATTTGATTGTTTATGCATCAGATTTCAAGTATATATATATATATAATAGTTTTGTATATTTTAAGAAGGTAACTTATGAATTAAATGGTTGTATATTTTGTTCTATATTGGTCGAACTATTGTAATCGTTCCACCTTGGTCTTATAACTATCTAAAATGTTTCGTTATGGTCCTAAAAAGCTCCTTCTTGGTCATATATAGAACTATTTATAAAGTTCCAATTTGGTCCTAGAACTATCATGTCGTGTTTCAAAGTTTTCTTAATGTTCAGAATGCTATTCTGCAAATAGTCCTTAGTTGTTGGACTCATTAGTCATTACAATCATTTCTATTACAACCATTACAATTCAATACAACAGTTAGTAACACTAAACACAATATGGAACAACAATTCTATTTAATTCAACCACAACAGGAAATTAAATCCAAGCCAACAATAACAACAATTACATTACATTAAATCCAAGTGGTTGTTTGAACCTCAAGGTTCATGAAAAAGCACTCTTGGGGAGACTTTTGTCCTACATTCCACCCGAGTCGGAATTATGAGAGCAATTATATCACAATTTTGGCTAAAATGTGTTTTTAGTCTTATAATTTTTCTCATGTCTCAATTTGGTTTTATAACTTTTTTTTGTTATACTTTAGATCTCATATTTTTGGATTAAGTTGCAAAATCGATCTCATATATTTTGATTAGGTTACAAAATTAGTTCATATATCTTTGAGACGGGTGCATAATTAATCTCATATCTTTAGGTCAGGTGAAATTAACTGTAAAACTTGTTGTAAAAACATAAAACTAATTTCGCAACCTGACCAAAAGATCTAGCACCATAAGTTATAGAGGCTCAAATCTACAACCTACAAAAAATGCAACAAAAAAAATATAAATTAATTAATAAGAATAAAAACATTGATATTTTTATTTTGTATTTATAAATTAATAATTATATATTTTTATTTAATATATATAATTTTTTTCTTATAAAAAATTTGCCACCCTCTTGCCCATTTTTAGCTACGCTCTAAAAGAGAGGATTAAAATTTTATCTCTAAAATCTATGTTGTTTAGATGGTTTTGACTATTCGTTCTCAGTTTGAATGAGATTACTCTTCGTCTAAATTGTTTGAATGAGATTATCTATTTACAATAAATCAAAACGTCCGATAGCACTAATTCCTGCATAATCAAAAACACGAGTTTCATCTGAAGGTCTGGTATGTGATGGTTTTGCTGCCTCTGTTGATGCTCATTCCTCATTTGTCACAGAAGCTTTAGCCCTTAAGAAAGCTTGTGAGATTATTGCAGTGCGAAACCTCAGTAATGTCATTATTGAATCAGATTGCCAGGATCAAGTTGGTGCAATTGTTGAGGATGTGGCAGCTTTGTTTTGTTTTTTACTTTGCCTGGGTGTTCTTTGGTGTTTACTCCACCTCTTGGGAACCAAGCTGCTGACTGGGTAGCTAGGCATGTCGCTTTGAAGATATGCCCTATTGGTTGGGTTTCATTACCCCCATCTTCGTTGGCTATTATTCTTAACGTGGATGCTTCTTTTGCTTCAAGTTTTGTGTCTGGTTTTTTGTTTTGTGCTGTTGTTTCTTTCTGTTGGTGTGTTGTTTTCGCTTTTGGGCTGTGTTTGTTTGTTTGGGCTTTGCCCTTTTGTTTTAATGAAGTATCTTTGGCCAAGAAAAAAAAAACGAGTTTCATTCACGAAATAAACAATCTAACCCAAAATAGAAATTAATTAAAGTGAAAGACCCAAAAAGACAGTGGAAATAAAATGAGAGGAAATCCTGGCAAGCTATATTTATGCTTTAATTGTGTGGAAGTAAAGACAATATATCCAATTTGGGAGTTACGTAGTCAACTACATTAAAATTCTTCACCAAGTTCTCTGATCTTCCTTTAGAGAATGTTTGATTTTTCAACAACTAGAGCAGGATGAGTATGGATTTCTGGGTTGGTTTTATGTATGAATGACTTTACATCGATTCTTCAATGGATTTCAACATTCTGATTAAAAGTTACGAGGTTCTGAAACGCAATTTCAGGAGAGACATGGTATTATTCCACCATGAAACCAATAGGTGAAATGCTCATTTTGGTTCATTATCTTTGCTTCAAAGTTTATTTTGGTCCATTATCTTTCAGAAAGTTCAAATTGTTCCATTATCTATGCAACTTGGTTCAAAAGGTCCTAACACTAGTTCTATCTCTTTTCTCCATTTTTGATACCTGATCTGGCTTCTCTTTCTCTCTCTCTCCTACTTGTCCCTTTCCATGTCCTGCGTGGCATTTTTGAATAACATGTTATTTCTTCAGAAAATAACAGGGTAAACAGTAGTATATTTGATCATAATAAAGTTTTCAAATCCAAATCTCCAAAACAAAGTTTATGTTATTCAAAAATACCACATATGGGAGGGAAAGGGACGTGTATGAGGGAGAGAGAAAATTCAGGTTAGGTGCCACATAATAAAAAACCAAAAGAAGAGACGAAACAACTTACAACAGGACTATTTTGAACTAAAGTTGCATAAATAATAGACCAATCTGAACTTTTTGAAAGATATGGACCAAAATGAACTTTGAGGCAAAGATAATAGGCCAAAATGAACATTCAACCAATTCTATAATACTAACCCAAAAACCAAACAGAAATTTCTTTGAAAAACATAAACGCAGCAACTGAAAACGGCACCTAGGAATTTAATGCAAAAACCAACGTTAAAAGCATTGGTATATATGCACCTAGGAATTTACTTTTTCTTTCTAAACATCTAGATATTTCCTTCATATTCTCATTTGTTTAGTCTAACTGACCTGGATTTCAAACTGTAACAGGAGAACAATATGATCATAAGATTGCTGTTTGTTTCCTTGTTCATCCACACATCAGCAGCCAGGAAACGTGTAAATCCACAAACTCCTGCAGCACCAGCACAGAAATGGTCAACATTAAATGGTAATAATAGGATTTTGGTTTCTCAGACAGCTTCCCTTTGAAGAAAAACAAATATCTTTCATTTTGGTAACATATGTTGTTTGTGATCCTTCATCAAAATCGCTCACAGGGAATCAACCGCTTGTGATCGCCCGTGGTGGGTTAACCGGGGTTTACCCGGAAGCCTCTGAACCTGCAATTCAAATGGCAATCAGTACAGGTTTGCCAGATTTGGCAATAATGTGCAATCTTCAGATGACAAAAGATCAGGTTGGTCTGTGTCTGACAGATATTAGGATGGACAATTCAACAAACATAGCACTATTCGATCCTAAAGGTCAGAAAACCTACACGGTTAACGGCAAGAGTGTGACTGGATGGTTTTCTGTGGATTACACTGACAAACAGATAGCTAAAAATGTGCAAGGTGAGTCTGCTATACAGCTTAATTTTCATATTGCTAGAAGTAGAAATAGAAGAAACATAGGAGTTGTGATCAAATTCCTGACAACAAAATAAAAACTCAAAGTACTGAACAAACACTGAAATTTGGAGATAACAAACAGAAATTTCATATTACTCTGAAAGTACTGAACAAAAGAGGTCAAAGTTGGGATTTCTTGTGCAGGTAAAAAATACTCTCAAGCACATATTTTCATGATTTGCAATAAAACTGATACCAAGCTTTTATTATTTTTCTTTTTGAATGAACTAATCTGTGGTTGTGAAAGTGACAATTAGCTCGTTGCTACGCCTTCAACAGTGAATCAGCCTTTATATTCTCGACCCAGTGTGTATGATGGCCAGTACGCAATTGCTGCTCTTGTTGAATTAATAGAAACTAAACCCCCAAAGATCTGGTTGAATATCCAGGTTCTCTCACTTTATTCTCCATAGAAAATCTTCAAGCACAGCAAGTCATCTTCTGTTAACATTCTGTTTAATGCTATAATTCATCTTTCTGGTTACAGAGTGAAGCATTCTACACCCAGCATGGTATAAAGGTGCAAGATTTTATTCAAAGAACAACAAGAGTTTCTCGCATAGACTTCATTTCATCTCCAGAGATAGCTTTCTTGAAGAGCATCAACCGCAGAGTGAACAAGGCGGCAACTAAAGTCATCTTCCAGCTTCTTGACCCTAAAGAAGTTGAACCCACAACCAACCAGACATTTGGTTCCATAGTAAAGGATCTTGTGACAGTCAAGTCATTCGCATCGGGGATAATGGTTCCAAAAGACTACATATGGCCAGTTAATCCAGACAAATATTTGGGGCCTCCCACAACATTAGTAGCTGATGCCCACAAACTAGGACTAGAAGTATATGCTTCTGGTTTTGCCAATGATTTTGTTGGAAGTTATAACTATAGCTACGATTCCGCTGCTGAGTATCTGCAATTTTTAGATCATGCCGATTCTGTTGATGGTTTTGTCACTGATTTCTCTAACACAGCATCAGAAGCCATAGGTATGATCACAAACATTCAATCTTTTAGTTTTACAGTCAATTGAGATCAAGTTTATTAGTTCACATAAATTTACTTTTGCAGCATGTCTGGCACAGAATAACACCAAGCCAAAAAAAGGTATTAACTAATCTGGAGACGATCTAAATCATGAAGCCTCAGCAACAACAAGCCAAAATCTCTTACTGATCATTTGCTTTGCAGGACAAGCTTTGATCATAGCCTACAATGGAGCGAGTGGCGATTATCCCGGTAGCACTGATCTTGCGTATGAGCAAGCAATAAACGATGGGGCTGACATTATAGATTGTGCAGTTCAAATGACAAAAGACAAAGTTGCCTTCTGCTCTGGAACCGCAGACATATCGACCTCTACCACTGCATTAACTAAATTCGTAGCTCGATCTTCCACCGTACCTGAAATTCAACAACAAAGGGGAATTTTTTCCTTCGACCTCACATGGGAAGAAATTCAGACCTTAAAACGTAATGGCCTCATAAAAATTTGAAGAAGTTCAGATGCAGATCTAACCATGGGGTCAGAAGATATAAACAACACTTAACACTATAATTTTCTTGTTTCAGCTCAGATTATTAGCGATGTTAGCCCAAACAGTGGCAATGAATTTCCTAGAAACCCAGCAAACAAAAACAGTGGTAAATTTGTTACCCTCCCTGAATTTCTGGAGTTGGCCAAGGCAAAGGCAGTTACAGGCATATTGATAAATATACAGGTTAGTGAAACTTCCCAACTCCCCCTCTAATGATTTTCCTTCACAAACATCTACAAGAAAACCTACTACTTGTTCCTTAAATTACACCAATCAACTAATTAGTCTTGGAATAATCGAAATACACAATTTGGTCATTGAAATATTTCAATTGTCAACTATTCACCTTGACTCAATGTAAAGCTAGGGACCAAACAGGAAATTTTCTCAACATCTACACTAAGTAAATATCTTTATTGGTTTCACAGAATGCAGCCTACCTTGCATCAAAGAAGGGCATTGACATAGTAGGTACTGTTAGCACTGCCTTAAGCAATGCAACTTTTGACAAGAAATCCACACAAGATGTTCTAATACAATCTGATGACACATCAGTACTATCCAAGTTTGTTGATACACCATCTTACAAAAGAGTTCTCCTAATAGAAGAGAAGATAGGAGATGCACCAAAACAGTCAGTAGAGGAAATCAAGAAGTATGCAGATGCAGTAAACCTTCCAAAAGGCACAGTCATTAAGGCATCCGAATACTTCACTACAGGAATGACGAATGTAGTTAAAGAGATGAAAGATGCAAACCTCACAGTTTTCACTCATCTTCTGAAGAATGAGTTCATTGCCCTTGCGTTTGATTATTTAGCAGATCCTTATGTGGAGATTGCAACTTTACTTCAAACTGCTCAGGTTGATGGAATCGTAACTGGGTTTCCAGCTACTGCTAGCAGGTATACAAGTAAGTAACTCCAATCTGTTAAAACTTCATTTTGGTCCTCTGTTTATGGGATATATTCCATTTTAATCCTAAAACTTTTCTTTATTCTAATTTGGCTCTCAAGCTTTCACATTTATTTCATTTTGATCTCCAAAATGTTATTTCTGAAAGGAAAAATTTAATTTTTAATCACAAATTGATGATAATTTTTTTATTGGTTATTATTTCAAAGAATGGAAACTATTCTTTCTTTACCAATTCAATTATTATTACACAAGAAATAATCAATCTCAACAATTCATATTACAAATAATATAAAACTAAAAGAACAATTTTAAACTTGTCTCTTGAGAACTAAAATAACTATTTGACCAAGTCCAATCTCTTTTAGCTTTCCTTGGTTAGTCCCAACAACTGAAAATTATCTCAAGTTGTTCAAGTTCACATACTGCCCTTGTCTCAACTTGCAGGAAGCCCATGTAGCGATTCTAACCTTCCACCAACTGCTTTTTCCTTCACTTCAATCAAACCTGGTGAGCTTATCAGTTCCCTTGATCCTGAAGTGAGGCCACCAGCAGAAGCACCATTTCCACCGTTGCAAATTGAAAACATTGTTGATCCACCACTTCCCCCGGCAATACCACAGCCTGGTTCGGGTTCGGCAAACTTGAATAACTCAAATTCACCCGTAAGCTCCACTTCCGCAGCCAGGAGATACTCTGTCAATCTTGAGCTACCTCTAGTGGCAATTCTGGTATTTGGTATCCTTAATTCTGTGTGTTTAAGAGACTTAAGATAATGGCATAGACTAGTATAGATCGAGCGGTTAAAATATTCAGAATCAGATAGATTCAGTTCTTTTTCAGCCAGCCTCATATAATTTACAAACCCAACAATGAAGGATAGCTAGTTTCATATATAAGATAGAGAGCATTGATACTTAGTTCGCAGCCCATTTAATATAATATTATCTTTATGTTGAAATAACGGTTCACTCGTCTAACAATGACGCATGCAAGGAAATAGTAACAACGATTCCACAATTAAACTGATATGTGCAGTCAAGTAAATAAAGCTTCCAAATTTTACCATGACGGATCCCTTGAGCAATAGAAATAACGTGATGTTTGCTTGACGATGTCTGGAATGAAGGAAAGAACGTGTACCAGGGTAAGTGTACACAGCCAAATCCATTCATTCCTGCATTCCAGACACCGGCTACCAAACATGACCTTAAGATCGGCAGATAAAGCTCCAAAAATTTCAGTGACAATAATACCACTCGGACAATCCAAATAACGCTATGTTTGCTAGATGATGTCTGGAATGAAGGAAAGAAAGTATGCTTGATTACAAAACTCCATTCATTCCTGCATTCCAGACATCTCCAACCAAACATGACCTTATAGAACATTTTCGTGAAAGGCGAAACGGACTCTGAAGACATTTTTCTTTTTACTGGAAGTATAAGAGGCTCAGATGTATTAGTATAGAGATCGATCGGCAAAAATCAAGAACGCGATGGCTGCAACGAGATCGGAAGCACAGTCCGATCTGGTCGCCCCGCCAACGGCGAACCTGGTTTTCACCTTCACCGATCCCTTCACACTCCGAAACCATCGTCACAGCCACACTCGCAGAGAGAGACAGAATCACAGAAGGAAGCGATATGAAGTGAAACAGAGACATATATAATAGTATAGATATAGATAGATAGATAGAGAGAGAGAGAGAGAGAGAGAGAGAGAGAGAGAGAAAGAAAGAGGAATGAATGATGATGATGATAACGACGACGACGAAGCCATGGTAGGGTTTCTAAGAAATCATTGGCGTTAGGGTTTCAGAAACTGAAATAGCCGCCTCATTCTGAGTAGGAGTGTGCTAAGAAACCCTAATATGTTTTCTTCGAACCATGTAAATACATATATATAGTGAAATTGTTTGCCACTTTGCCAATTCTGTCCTTATATTATTGCCGAGGGGTAGAAAGAGGCCAATGGCAGTCTGGTCATTTTATACTACAATTTGCAATTGCGGTCCCCTCTATGAGTTTTCGAGGTAATTTCATTTCAGAATAAATTCATGATTTAGTCTTTAAAAGATGAGAAATATTTTAATGTAGTCCTCAAAGGATACAAATACAAAATTTAGTCTTTGAAAGATGACAAGTCTCTCAATTTAGTCCGTAAATTATACAAATACAAAATTTAGTCCCTCAAATATCCAACATGATCAATTTGGTCCTTTATTGAATATTATAAAATACACCGTTAAATTCTTAAAATACAATGTAGTCAATTTAGTCCTTCCAATTAGAATAGCCTAAAGTAACTACACGACGGTTCGTGATTTGAAACATACAAAAAATGGTTTAGCTAACTACTGTAATACTGTTAAACACGTTAAATTATTGCTAAATACCTGTTTTGTTAATGCAAACAAAGTGCTAATGACACATCTCATTCTCGAAACTAGTTGGTTATAACTTGTAAGTATGACAAAAAAGGGATTTTATTTTTTCAAAATGAAACCAAAACACCTCAAATTTTACAAAAGTTCCCAAAAGAATTACAAGCTGATTCATCAACAATCACAATTAAAAGCACAAAGAAACATTATCAATGAAGAAGGATAGAAAATTATGAGGCAGCAGCAACCAAGGCTTGAAGGAATAAGCTATGCGTGGATCATCATCATTCATCAACCATAACTATTTACATAAAATCTCTCCTTTTCTGTTGGAGTACAGTTTTGTATGCAACTTCACCAGCTGAAGTGAAATAATAGGTTACCTGCCATGGAAGATGCACTTAATTATTTGTGCTTTTACAAACAACAGTTCTTCGATATCGACATTTCGACGAATTACTGAGTTGACATCGATTAAATAGTTTTATCTGTAGTTGCAATCTATAAAGCTAAATAGATTAAGCTAATTGTAAAGAGGCATATTAGCATGTCAAACACACTAACTCTAATATGTTGATATTTGATGTATCAGATTTTATCTAATGATCTCTCCATGAACAATTTGACTCAATTTGTGCAAAGCTACGTTAAAACTTAAAAGATTACAGGATAACTGAGAGGCGAGAGCAATGGATACTCATATTCCTAGGTTTCTTTGAAAAAATAAAATAAAATAAAACTCATGAATGGACTATAGGAGTAGTTTGATACTTACAATTTGCTGTGAGCTGATTCTGTGAAGAAGAAATCCATTAGCCAGTTCTCTAGAAGTTTCAAAAATGAAAAGGAAAGATTCAGAAGGTAGGTACTATGCAGCATGAATCAAGTAAATAACCAGAAGACAAGACTTAGGGTAAAGTTTTTTAGTTGAGTGTTTGCTAAAACATGACATTTATTTTTTGGTTTCCTATACCCTCCACTGGAGGCAATTTTGGTCGAGCTATTGTCGGACATTAAATGTGGAGACCTCTCCCAGCGAGGATTTGAACTTAGATTTAGAACATTATGGGAAACCAGTCCCTTCCGCTAGAATCAATCCCCGTTGATAACATTTTTTAAACAATCTGACCTTACAATAAAAAGTTGTTAAACATATCTAATAAAGTAATAAGTAATAACCATGCTTTTATTAAAGAACCTGATAGAACCTTGTTAAAATTGTTCATAAGTACAGTCCATAACTAAAAATAGGGGACTGAAGGGCAGTACTGACCGGCTAAAGAAAGAACTTCCGTGGAGAAAAACTGAGTATTGTTCTTTCGGGTTTGGGCTTGGGTTCCCAATGTAAGCTACATTACCTTCATTTACATGGCTAGTGCAATCCTGGCCACTGAGGTACACATTCTGAAGATTAAATACATTGATAAGTCAGATCAGAGTCAATAACATATATAAGCCATCTTATTAACCTAATAACTGCATAGGGGCTTACTACTTCAAATTTGAGAAATATATGATGTAAGGAACTGAAAGCTTCTTGTTTCTCCATTTGCTCCTTTTTCTCTTCACAAACAAGAAGTGGTTGGTGTCCGATGATTACACGCCTGAAGTCATAAAATGGGCATAAGGAGTTCATCAACTATCGGGATGACTACCGTTGTTGTATATACTACATTCAAAGCAGGAATAAAAATAAATTTTGAGTTTTCTAATGTATGGATCGATACAAAATTCAAACATTTTTGCAAATCATCATACCAGTCACTTGTGCTTGTTTCCAGTGAGCTAATCAGCCAATGCAACTGATTCTTCCTGCTACCATTCACTGGTTTCCTCAATGCAGATTCCTTTAAGTATCAAAAAACAAAGCCTTATGAGAGGAAGACAGCAAAGCTTACTATTACACAAAAACAAAGTTTCACAATGGGCACTGATACATAATGAATAGAAAAACTTCTAGGGATTGAACTATGTATTTTTAAGATAAAAGAACCAAATAGGTGACCCTTGAGACATATATCTTTTAGAGATTGAATGACGTATTTCTAAGATTCAAAGATGTAACAAAGAAACTCTTAAGAACAACATATGCAGATACATATTTTAACAAACGAGTACATACTTGCAGTAATTCAGTATCCACACCAATAATATCTAGCGTCTTCCCATTAGATATTGTGATCTTCTCTTTGAAGCAACCTACTTCTTGTTCTTTTGAATCTCTAGAAGAGCAAGTGGTGTACCTACAAATCAATTCACTTCATAACTCTTAAAGTGATTTCACCAAGAAAAGCAATTTATGAGATCTTTCCATGTCATGCAAATATGCAAACACACATAATCACTTGCTTAGAGGATGGTATACCAGGGAAGTCTCAGTGATGGAAATTTCCAGGTAGCCTGTAAAAGAATATACCATTGCTTATAGAAAACAATGAAACCAAATGTAAATCGTACAAAAAGTAAAAGTAACCATAACTACTTGTTCAAATAAGGCTAACATGCAGAAAACCCCCTGAACTTCTAATTTTGTGCCAATAACTCTTTTTGTTAAAATTTTTAATTGAAAAATTAATTTTTTTTAGTTTTTTAGCTACTATTAATTACAACAATAGTTAATTATTAATTTAGATCAATGTAAAATGCAACAATAATCATAAAATTACAAAGAAACTTAATTTTTTCAATAAAAATCTTTACAAAAGGGGCTATTTTCATAAAGGAAAAAATTTAGGTAAAGTTCCTTATATCTCCAATCATAAGCTTGATTTACATTCTCTCTCTACCATGATTGGTCATGCATAAAATTTTTACCACACGTCAAATGTTGATTGGGGAACCTTATAGCAAACATATAAGGAACCTTACCTAAGTCTTGCCCTTTCATAAAATCAAAAGTTCATGGGGTCTTTTATCACTATTCAAGGTTAAGGGAGTTTCTTGCACAGCAACCAAAGTTCAGAGGATTTCTTGCATTTTAGCCTTCGAATAAAGATTTAAAAAACGATGATATTTCATCAAATTTTTTTACCATAAAAGAAAGGAAATACTATGATATCACAAATTTTAACCATTAGCATTAACATTTCAGTCAAGCCTTCAGAGAAGAGTTACAAAGGTCAGTTAAACTAGTTGGACAAGACTTAGATCTAGTTCCTTAAGTATTGGTTATCAGGTTCTCCAATTAAAAAAAGTATGTGGAAAAATTTTCGAAATCCTAATATAATGAATGACACCAAACACTCAAAAGAACTGCATCTATGGAAAAGTGATGAGCTTACATTCTGCATGAGTGGATCATGTTCCCCAAGCTCACTGCTGCTCACAACAAAACTCACTTTGTAAGTCTGTGCCACCTTCTCCATCTTCATGAACACAAAAATATTCAATTGGCAATGAGAGAGAGACACACACAGGGAAGACCAGAACTAGTTGAAGCAAATAGAAGACTGTAGAATCAAATGTGTTAATGAAGGAGATGAATCTGAATATACAATGAGTCTCAAACTGTAGATTCAGATACAATGAGTCTCTTTCTTCATCTAGATCATTAATGTGGGAAACGAAAAAGGCAAACATACTTTCAAATAGTACACACTGCAAATAAAAATCCACTCCAGTATTCTCAATCAGCACATCTGGCTAGGAATTGAGACTAATCATTCGAATAAACCAAGTGAGAAAATCAAGCATGGAACTAAACAAAAAGACCCATCATTCATAAATTACCTACATAGACAAACCATACCCAGATGGGCTTATCACCAAAAAAAAAATACCCAGATGGGCTACACACAAATTTCTTACTCAAAGCAGTAAAGACAGTAAATTTTATTCAATTAAAAAAAAAGTAAAAGAAAAAACCTCACTTGTTTCAAAAGATCAAATTGTGATTCAATAGGTCTGAAGCCCCCTTTCACACTGATGAAGTACAGATCAAGAGGTGTGTTTCCGTTTCTCTTAACGTTATTTTGAGGTTGACCCAAGTTTAGAGCTATGTAGAGAGAAAGGCAAAGAGAAACCTGTGTGATAACAGTACAGACCCAAGATGATTTCCCCATTTCGACATAGAATATTTCGAAGCTTTCAGACTCTTTCTAGCTCTTCGTTGAGTTGAAATGGTGACACTGCTGAATCTGAGAGTCAGACCAGAGANAACCAATCCAAATTTTAAATCGGTTTTAATCGGCTTAGATTGGTTTGGATCGGTTGAAATTAGATAAAATCGGTTTTGCTCATGAAGTGTCCGATAATGAATTCATGACAATGTGACATTGATTTTCAATTTTCTTTCTGAATTCCTTGTTGCTATTTTTAATTTTTAAGGGGTGATATTATTTCCACCCAAAAAAGTGGTGATATTATTTCAATATTGTTTTATGGAGATATTATTAATTATTTAAATCATTATAACCGAACAAACCTCTTCCTTCTTATAGAATATGTTTTTTTTTCTCTCTCTCTTCATAATATCTCACGCAATGTTCCAATTGAAAAGCTTAATATATTGGATTTTAGATAATGTTAGTGTAAAATTTCAATCAATCCAATCCAATAGTAGAAGCAAATACTCACCAAATGGCACCTTTGTTTTTTAAAGTCCTTCTTCTTTGAAATTATAGTGTATTATTGATGCATTAGGGATTGCATAACAGTAACACATTATATGAAATTGGTAACTAGATCACCTTGACCTGTTCTTTTGGGGATGCCATCTTCATCGAATTTTGAATCTCTAAGTTTTCTCCATTCAAAAACATTGACGTGTGTGTGTGTGTGAGAAAACTTATTTAGTTTTTGAATGGACAAACCCACACTCACACACCCATGTTTGTCCCACACAAAACTTATTATCTAGTTTTTGAATTTGTCCCACAATTTTTCTAGGTTATGGTTGTGGTTTTGTTGTAAGCTTAGTACCATAATCTTCAAACAAATATTCTGTGTGGGCTGTCTGGAAAACAAAAACAAAGAAAAGATTTTCAGTTTTTCAGGTTGGAGGACTATTTTGATAAAGATTTAGGACTAATCTGTAATTTTCTGGATTGTTTTGTATTGAATAGAAATTATTTTTTGCATGTCTACACTAATTTGTAGTTTTCTTAATTGTTTTGGAATGAATTGAAATTATTTTTTGCATGTCTGCACCAATATGTAATTTTCTAGACTGTACTTAAATTATTTTTCACACGTTTCTCCAATCTGGAATTTTCTGGACTTTTTTGGACTGAACTAAAATTATTTTCTGCACGTCTGGACTAATATGTGGCTAAATTTCATCCTGTGGGGACTGAAACATAATAAAAAATAACTTGAGGATCAAAATGGAATTAACCTCATAGTTTGAAGACCATAATGACCATTTAATTTTAAAATTATCACAAAAAAAATTTGGGCTACTCAAACTCAAGCCTATGGGCTTGAGTATATACTTGACTCATTGTAGTGGTTATAATTTTATTTGAGCTTAGACCTAGGTTCAAGCTCATTTACATAAAAATCCATGAGCTTGAGCTTTGATAGCCCAAACTTAGCCCACGAACAGGTATTCCTCTTACTTAACACGCGTGACACCCTGCCTTAACATAAAATTTAGGGTTTATCTCTCTAGCTTTTTGTTAAAAAGTTAGCAGATGCTAGAAAACAATTTTGTTTTATGAGTACTATATAAAACAAACAACCAATAGGCTGCTCATCCCTTACTTAACACGCCGCCTCTAACAAAAAATCAGGGTTTCTCTTTCTATCTTTGTGTTAACAATTTTGCAAACTAGCAATGAAAGGGTGCCATGAAGATGAAAACAAGCAGCCAAGAAATTATGGTAAAATACGACATATTGACATCAAATCAATGATGTACCAAATGATATGTACTTATTTGATTCGTGATCATATCTCTAATTCAAAAATTCATCTAAACAGAGCATAAAACTCTATTGCTTTTACATTCTAAATCGCGTCAAATAAATTTATGAGAATGGTTTTCAAAAATAATAATAAAAAAGATTGATACTCTTTTGAATGTTTAGTTTGATGGGTACGTGTGATTTGAGGTAGAAATTGTTAGACAACATTTCTCGAAAATTATATATTAGGCTTTGATGTTTAATATATGTGAATAACTAAAGAGGATTGGATTTGGGGTTGTTTAGTATTTTCTGAATAGCACTAGAGTATGTTGAATTTTAATTTGGTTTCCTCTTATAGAATTATGTAGCCCCTTTATAGTTTATCATAAACTTGTAAAAACTTTCTTCATTTGTTTGGATTAAATTCAGTCTTTTTCACACTTCGAGTGATAAAAATTTGTGATATGTAGTTTAATTGTAGTTTAAACTACAATTAGTTTTTAGCATCCTATTATTCTGATTTTTGGCATCAATGGAGGCATGGACTAATTTTTCTCTAAAAATTTGTANAGTATATGGTCAGTTTCAGTTATACCCAAAAATATTTTTAATCAATTATACTCCCAATCTTTTTATTTAAGTATCAATTGTACCCACAATTTTTTTTTTTTGTCAATTGTATCCCCTAACTGAGGGCTATTTAAGAGTATAAATGACTTAAATGTGAAACATTAAATGTATAATTGACTAAAAATTTTTAGAGGTATAACTAAAATTGACTCTATATTTTGGGAGTACAATTGAACAAAAATAATTTTAAGGTTACAACTAAAAATGACCATAACCGTATACTTTAAGAGTACCAATTCCACCCTAATAAGAAAATGTTGTATGGATGCTCCTATCATAATTTAAGATTTGTTTGACAATTAAGAGAAAAAGAGACTGAAAAGATATGAAAGAGATGACAAGGTAAGGTTAAGTCCATTGACCCCACAAAAAATGGAAGTAATTACTTGTTCATGAACCTCTTTGCAATATAAATTGTAAATTGCACCCTGGGAGAGAAAGAAATTTGAAATGACAATAATTTTGCAGTTACTTTCTTTCATAGTTGTACATATTACATCATCCTTACATCTCATTATACAAATGGAGGGCTCTACTTAGTGTCTCTTGATTCCCGCAAAAATAATAATAATAATAACAATAAAAAGAGTGATCAGAGTTTGGTTATAATCTACAATCTCACAAACATCTATAATTCTACATCAGCACAAGGCTTGGAAGTTGGAAGCATGAAAGCAAAAGCCATCTCTTTGGATGGTCCTCCATCACCTGCATCTGTCTTGTTTTTCTGCCAAGCCACAATGGATTCTGAATGTCATTGCATTCAGCCCTATTCAGAGTTCACAACACAATCCTCGACCTATAGTAACCAGTACAAATTATACGTTATACCTGTATGTATATACATAGTTTATAGTAAATATGATGTAACTTGGCTACAAAGATGACATAACTTTTGAAGAAATAAAAACTATCCCAAACCCCATAGATGCCATGTTCAACTGAGTATTATTGAATGGCTAGCTTGCTGGGTTTCTAGGTTTAAAAGAATCAGGCCATGCATAAATTTATACCAAGCCCATGCCATGCTAGATTCTCAGCAAAATAATGGTGGGGTTCCTGTTTCTTTTTTTTTCAGTTACTGATCCACCGTCTTTTTCGTGCAGGTCGCTCTTGTTTGACCTCCGAATCAACATGGTTCTCGCTTTTGGCAGAAGGCAGTGGTTCATTCTCCAACTTTTTAATAGTCAGAGCCTCTTTCTCGCTTGGCATTGGAAGCTTGAAACGCTCACTGCGTTTCTTCAACTTCTCAACTGTGTCAAGGTGCCGCTCACCAAATCCATTTGTATCAACATCCTTACTCTCCATATCTACAAAATCCTTTCCTTCGGCCAACAAGACACGTTGGTCATCAATAGTGTCACTCCTTTTGGCAGATGCAACCACAGGTCTCCCTGCTTCAGAAGATCCATCATTGCTATCCTTATCAGGCTTGCCATTGACATCAAAATCCCTTTCCTTATGACTTGTCCAGCGTTCCAATTTAATGCGTCCTCTACAAGAATCTTGCTGTTCATCGTCTGAGGAAATGTCATCCTGATGTTTTCTGGACAGACGATGCCCTGAGATTTCTTGTTCAGCATGTCCTTGATCACTCAAGTCTTTCAAGCCCTTGACAAACAGAAGGGGAGGGAAAAGAGGGGCGGGAAAGAAAGAAAAAAATAAAAAAAGAAGCAGCAGCTAAAAATAAAAACAATGATCTGTGGGCAAAATCCCAACACCAACAAGAGTTTGTGAACAAAAGACAATCAAACAGACGCACTAGGCAACCACTTTAAAGTGGGGCAAGTAGAAAGGCTAAATGATCACAATCTTATTCATGGAAAATAGTATCTCAATCATCAAAGTGTCTCCCCAAGTCTACATCAAAACTCTGCTTATACAATCATTGCAGATAACTAAATCACAGTAAGTTCAAAACTCATACCTGTCTTGCCATACAAATATTAGGCCTCGAACAGATAACAAAACATGGAAAAAAACAGAGCCACACCATTCATCATTCATATGATTAGAGCAGGCATTGAATTTTGAACTTACTATATTTTAGATCAACAATATCTTCTAAAAGGTATACAGAGACAGATAATATATCCACTTTTTAGATATTGTTTAATGTCTTTATGAGCAACATACCTTCTTGTTGATCTCACCACTATGATCTTCCCAATTTCTCTTGGACAGGCCTATAACATCAGATTTTTTGCTTCTTTTTGTTCCCTCTCTATGCTTTCTCTCGTTAACTCTTTGGCTATCTAAAGCATTGACAACACGATCACCATGACTACTTGACCTGTCCTGTCTAGATAGCTTTTCCTCACTAAAATTTTGAGTTCCACGGGTATAAGAATCTTCACGCCCTTCACTATGTGGACTTACATCCCGAACTCCATCCCTTCTCTTCAATTGTTCAGAATGTCGCATTGTGTCTCTAGATTGGTAAGCTTTGTCAAGAGCTTTATGCTCATCTTGAGCCCTACTATGCCCAGGCCTTGCTTTTTCTTCAGTTCCTCGTCCACTTCTTACAGAAATCTTTCCTTCTCTTTCGCGTCTACTTCTTTGCTGATCATTTCTTGTTTGTGGATCCAAGACTACATCTCTTTCTCTCCTGCGTCGACTTGAACTCTCTCTGTAGCCATGCGAAATATTGTCTTTATCGATATGCTCCCTCCTAAGATATTCCTCCTCCTTCCTCCTCTTGCTATGGTAATCCTCCATGGCTTCGTCATACCTACTCTTCATGCCATCATCTCTGTCCCTGTGTCCTACATCTCTTAATCCTATTTCTTGATCATGAGGAGCCCAGTAGCCACCATTATCCAACTGTTTTCTTGAATGAAGGCTATCATCTCTGTCACTTCTCTTATTATCTCGAGCCTTACCCTTATCCCTCTTCCTTGGCTCATCATTTCTAACTCCTATGCTAAAGGGATCATCTCTCCCAGCCTGAACTATGTTAGGATTTTTCCTATCTTTGTGCCTATCAAACCCACCAGTCTTCATGTGCAACTGATGGAGGGAGTTAGGATGTTGGTCTTTGTAAGGATGTGATTCCTCTCTGCTTTTAGGTATTGGGCGATTTCTTTCAGGTTCTTTCCTTCCATCATGCCCTCTTCTATGGAAATCATCCTCATAATCATCAGGGTGCTTTCTATGACCACCCAGACCTGCTGATTGTGCATCCTGAACTCCTTCCTTCTCATCTTGCTGCTTTTTATAATCCTTGCTCCTTACCCAACTCGCTAAGCTGTTATCACTACTTGCAGGTTTTGAGTTTTCCACATCACCAACTTCATCAAGTAGCGGCTCCTCAACTCGAGATGTTGATTTCTCCCTCTTCTCTTCCCTGTCCGTGAGGGTGTCACTTTTGTCGACTGTATTTGGATCCATTTCCACCTTTTCCATTTTGGAACTTTCATTAGCTGTCCCAAATTCAACATTATCAGAATCTTTATCCTCCATTTCCATTCTGGACTCTCTAGCATCCTTAATGATAGGAGATGATAAAAGTGCGCTATCTCTCCCTTCCATGCTTTCAAATGAATCTTCTCTTTTGTTGTCATTAATCTCCGTTTCTTGACTAGGAGTAGTAATAAGAGAATTTGCTCTCCCTTGCATTTTCCTGAGAATAGAAAAACCAAGATGCTATTCATTATTGCAGTTGAAATTACCAAAGCTTAATAGTTTGAGACATTAACATCACCAAGAGATACCAAACTATGTGAAGAAAATTACAAATATGTCTTTGAATTAACGTAATCATTTACAAATATACTTGAAGCTCTTCCTATTGAAAAAGCATATGTTCATGGAAAAGAAAAAAAACTCCTACATCTAAAATTCAGCCTTTCTTTTATACATGAAAAGAGATCTCTCATGTATGTTTCTATGCTCTAGATCATATTCAGAAAATCATTCTCCAATTCAAGAAGTACTACTCAAAGCAGTCAATCAGTGAAACAGAAAATTAAAATAAAGCATCATCCTCATTCATGTAAATAACCTATAGTTTATATCAGGATTAACTGAATTATGGATGCTTATCCAATAAAAGGAAGGGAACAGAACGGAGTTCAACATGGTGAAAAAAGCAACATACAGGTTGGCATTATACAATTCTATAGGCATATCCAAGACTCTTCCATACCTTTCCCCATATGAGGAGCCAAATTTACCACCAAAGGGCCTGGAAAGTTGGGGCTCTTCCCGAGGGAAGAGCAAAGTTTCACTGCCTCCAGGCATGCTAGCAGGAGCATTCATGAATTGTAGTTTTTTTCCAGCCAAATCTCTCTTTCTACCATTATAATATTGCGGAAACCCATTTAAAAACTCATGCTCTGCCCGTGGATCATTAACTCCGAGTATACCTCCTTGAAAATCCTCTCTCTGGGGTTCTCCTCCCTCAGATTGATCTTGGACACCAACCTCTGCATATGAATCATCATCTGCAGAATCCTGTAAAACAATCTGCCCACACAAATATTTTTAGCGATGTGTACATTGAAGATCCTTAGCACAAAACAGAGATGTTCATGCACATGATTAACCGTACAAATACCTCAATGATTGCATCTGAATCACAGATTCTGGGAGGTCGAGTATCAATGGTGGGAAGACGGTCGCCATTACCACTTTCCACCTGTATTGCCCTCCCAGTTGGCTGGTAGTATATAAATTCAGACTTCAGTCTCAAAAAAATAAGAAATGAAAGCCAATAAATCTACCACCAATCTTTAATATTATCTTAACCAGCTATGTTCATGCTAGAAAGCAAACAAACCCCAAAAAAGTATTAATCTGGAATTAATACGAAAGGAAAATAAAACAAAGATAGTAATTACTAGCATAATTTTTGAAAAAGTAAAATAAATGATTAATTAAACACATACTAGTGGAGGCCTCACACGCCCAGAACCTTTCACAGGATCACTTTGTCCAATATCTGACTTCATAGAATTTGCATTTTCAACACGAGAATCTTGTACACCAGTAGCTGCTGCTAATTCAGGGGGCAAATCTGGGTCATACTCCTGCAATGGTAATAATGGTATCAACTCAATAGATTAAAGGTTAAAAAGACAAAAATAGGAAGACATTACACAACTGACACCACAACAAATGAGATGCTGAAGAGTCCCCTTAAAATACAGTATCAAAATCTTACCTGCTCGGTTCGGCCACACTCGTAAACACGGATTTTGCTTTGCATTGTAGACTCCAGGCGAAGTTGTTCCTAGGAAGTCCAAAAGCAAAAACAAAAAAATTCACTCTCGATTAAATATTTCAAGAGTATAAGCATAAAAAGCATACCAGCTTTCTGCAATAATCTTTCCAAGTCTCCCCATTCAAGTCAAAGTTGAAAAAGTCTGATGCATCAACACCGGGATATTTCCATGGTTTCTCCTCAAAACTCTCAATATCAACATCAAATATAGTCCTGAAAGTTATTGTCAAGGTTCAATAAGCACTCATCAGCAGTTAACTTAGATTTAGATTTACTGAAGCAAAGGAAGATTGCCAAGAGCATCAAATGCAGAGATAACAGAATTTAACCTATCTTTAACATTTCGACACTCTTACAGAATGATATATGCAATTCTGAACTCCATAAAAACTGAAAATTATTAATTGTAAGCAAGGTCATTGTCAGGAAAACTGTTCATTCAAAAAAAGTATGCAATTAATCAATGAACCATAAGAATGAGCGGTGCTATTAATAGATAGTCAGATCATTGAAAAAAGGAACCCACCAGCAAAAAAATACAATTTAAATAATAAAATCAACAGATCAATAGATAGAGGCCATAATGCGTGTTGTGGCCTCAATTTTTTCTCATGCAGTACAAATCATTGAATAGAGCTCATTGACTCACCATGTGAGCACTTTATGCTGAACATCAAAATCATTTCAAAGTCAAACATGCTCATAAAAACCAAGAGATAATAATAATAATTGAAAAAAAGGACGCAAACTGGTGTTAGCCTCCTCCCACTAATAAAATCATGTGTTAACCAAACATTGCCCTGTTCACCCCTTAACCCCCTTAATTCCTTTGCTACTCAACCACTTGCAACATTGCCATTCATTAACTCATTAGTATTAATATGTGATCACTTCATGCATGGAAAGACAAAATGTTCAGTTAAACAAAAGATTACTTGTGAGATGGAAGTGTAAAATCCAGTCCACCACCAAAACCCCGCCCTGCTGCGGTGTTGCCCCACACAGGTAATCCAAGACCTGCATGAAAACCTTTCTGCAAAGAAGCAGCGACTTTTACTCCAGGTGGTCTCCAGTCCCCTCTTCCGCGACCAGCCACTGGAACCATGTTAAAAGGACGAATCTGACCAGTTGATACTCCTGGAGTGGAATTAGTTGCACCAGGAATTGGTGCTGCACCAGGTCTGACATACTGCATCATAGAAAACAAGTTAATAGAGCATTTCTGTATTATCATGCAGCTAAAATATTAGAACTATACATACAAAGCCACAAAACAATTTTCGTAAGGCCTGCAGAGAAAAGCCACAATTGAACAACATAAGAATAGAAACAAAGAAAAACAAATAGAATTACAACCAACAGATGATCTAATTACTGACTGTAAAGAAAATATGGAGATGAAAGTCATCAAAAGTGGGAATAAATACTTCCAGGCAAATCAAATTTTTTTCCTATTTTCTTTTTTCTTAAGTATATGAAAAAGTTGCCAAGGAGGTACAAACCCTGTAGACTAGATAAAAACGGATATGTAATAATGAGGAATAATGTCTTTTCTTGAAGATTTCAAACTTGTCAAGGGAGAGGGATAATGTAGGGTCCAATGAAAATATCAGTGTTTATTCATTAATATAACCAGTTCTCTATGAACAAAACCAGCTGAGGCTTCAAAAACAAAAATGAACCAGAGTTATCTCAGTCTCTGCGTCCCCAGTAGTACCATATGGAGTGAAAATATCTCAGAAATGATTTCTATTGATGTGATCATCAATACCAAAACGAAGTTGTAACCAACTGCTTGATTTAAATTACCTCACAAGATATATGTACAAATGAAGAAGTAGCAGCCACTGCTCAAACAGCATAAACTATGATTATATGGTTATGCACAAGATATAAGCAATACTTTTACACCATTTCTTGAATTTAAAGATCCGCATTCTTCAATCATTTATAAACAATAAAAGGTAGCCTGTTTACTTTCTGTTTTTCTTATCCTTTTTCCTTTGTAGGTCATAAATTAGATGTGAAATCATCAGTTTCTTATCAGAGAATTTAGTCCAGGAAAATTGCTTTACAGTTTAAACCACTGTAGGAAAGAGCAAATCATCAGTTGATTTATTATAATAATCAAAGACACCCCAAGATAAAGAATGTCAATTTGATTGAAGATTTAGCATAGTGATGCGCAACAACGAACCTTCAGTATAGTAACAGCTCCATGCATACCTCCAATGGTGGATGAGTATGCAAAAATTTTTTTTTTTTGGCCCGAGGGGTGAGGGGGTTATTACCATTGTATATACACATCCAGGATGCAACTGAAGAATCACCGAGGAGAGGATCACCCACTCCACACCGCACAAGGTTTTGTTACAGAACAGAAAAAATAAATATTTAATAATATAACAAAAAAAAATATTTGCTATGATTGTCTGGTCCTTGAACTCAAACCTCAACTAGGACACTGAGAAGAACAGTTATTTTCATTCCATAAGTGATTAAAAAAGAGATCGGCATTCACCTTTTCATGCGTGTAAGCCTCAATAATTAAAACTACTTACAAACTGACATCAAATACTCTTTTGCCTATCTATAAGATCACTATTTAAGATAGGCAGAAGCATTCTCATTTTGTTGTTGTTGTTGTTTTATTGTTTGATCTTGATTCTTGATTGATGTTACATTAGCAGCTATCTGTTACTAACGTGCAAGAAAGAAATAATGCTGGCTATCTTGAAATCATCAAATTTCATTTCAACAACAAATGAAGCAATGTAATTGTACAATGACAAGCCTAAACAGCAACGCTCTAATTCTTTATAATAAAGTATAGAAGGGGGCAACAAGAAACCCCAAATACACGTCATTGATTGCCTTACAAGCAACATAAGACTCCATAAACTGACCTTAAACTGCGAATGAAATGGATGATACGCATGATTGTTATAACCAATTTTTGGGGCCACCATCACGCCCCCACTGGCTTTTGTTGAATCGCCCATATCCTTCCTCTCACCATCCGCAGGTTGAGTTGCATTCTCGCCCCACTCTTGCTTTTCCACAGCCTGATTTGGGTCGTCATCTACATTGTCGTCGTCGTCGCCATCAGCCGCCATTCCAGCTCTTTCCATGTTCATATGGTTGTTGTCATTTAACACTATCTGCAAATCATCCTCACTGTCACTATCACTGTCCCATTCATCGCCCTGACCTCTGTCACCATTCTCGTCGATCCTTCCGGCTAAAGGAGCCAATACGCCGGCATCACTTGATAACCCAGGAATAATTGGCCCGGGACCCACAACTTCAACTCCGTCGCCGTTTTCCTCGATATCAAATTTCACATCCATGTCCATCGAATCCTTTTCTTTCACAGCACCTTCACCGTGCACATCATCATTAACGCTAGATAACTTACCCAATTCCTCTTCCGCACGTTCAAGAACCATCGCCTCTCCAACTGATTGCTCTTGCTTAGATTTGAAAGCATCATCGATGACGGATTCGCCATGGTTTGGGGATGTGGTTTGACCCAAGGACTGAGAAGGAACAGCCGAATTAGGGTATGGAGCCATACGGACGAGCTCTTCTTGTCGATCGGTGTGGAGATTGAGATTGAGATCGATCGAAGGCCTGGGAGACGAACAATGAGGTGCGGCGGAAGACGAAGAAGCAAAGGGCAATAGGACGTCGGAGTATAAATCTCCGAATTCATCGTCGTCTTCCATGGGAGGAGTTTTCGACGCAGAGAGGTACGAAATTTGAAGAGAAAATATAAAGTATAAATCACGAAGATGAGGAGGTTTTGACAATGCCAAAGAATTTATAACAATTTCAAGATTCACGAAGGCGAAGTATACAAGAAAGAAGAAGCAAAATCAAAAATTCTTTAAAGACTAAACTAGCAAGCCGGTCCCTCAATTTTGTAGGCACTGGCAGATAGGTCCCTCAGTGTCGGTCCTCGAATTTTTGAAACGTCTAAGCATAACGGACGTTGATGTGTCTCATTATGTCCACGTCAGATCCCGTTATATTAAAAAAAAACATGTCACGTCATAAAATAGCGACACCTCAGCATATTTCCATTGTACTTTTAGGTCCCTGACCCCGACGACTACGAAAACTCCTAATCTAAGATTTTTTGACCTCCTGAGTTCAATGGCGGCCTTCATTTTGCAAACAAATGACCGAAAATATGATTTACGGCGATTGTGTATTTTTCGGCAGCTTGCCAATCATTTTTCGCAAAATGGAGGCCGTCATTGAACTCAAGAGGTAAAAAAACCTTGGATTAAGAGTTTTCGTAGTTGTTGAGGCCGTCGTGTATCTCGTCGGAAAGTTCGCCAGAGACTTGAGGGACCAAAACGGAACTTTGAGCAAACTTGAGGGACCAAAATAGGACTTTAGCCCAAAAAAAATTGAGGTTAGGATATAATTGACACCAACGTTTCACATTGGGGGCATAATTGACACAAAACAAACGTTAGGGGCATAACTGAAACTGACCTCAAATTTTAGGGGCACGAAAGGGTCTTTTGCCTTTGTTTTATTATTAGATTTTCAACAAACTAACAATTTGAACACAAGTTCAAAATTTAATTATGGTTAAATGTTCATTTTGGTCCTCAAACTATGGGGTTAGTTTTATTTTAGTCCTCAAACTATTTTTTTGTTCTATTTTAGTCTTCAAAAAGCGAAGGCTTAACAAAGACAGGCATAGCGAGTCTCATGTGAGACATTAAAGCCTTTGCCTTTTGAGAAGAACAACAACTCCAGCAAGATGATTGTTAAATCTTCGTTTGATTCTAATTTGAGGTCAAGAGGAGATACCTCTATTTCCACATCTTCCATTTCTGTACTATCATCAAGATGATTGTGTTCTGTGTTCAGGGTGAACTTACTGATATATGTATGTATGCAGAAAGAAGACAGTACTATTAAAGCAGAAGGAGAAAACAGAAAAGGCTTGGCCTGCATGCATGGCAATAATCTTCAATATGTGTACACATTATATGTCAATCCTACAAATAGGACATAATTGTGAAATAATGGAGATTGTTGTGGTGGAAATATTATCAATTAGAGCTGATAATTTTTTGTTTATTGGCCAGCATTTCCATGGTACTCAATTGAGAGCCTATAAGAGATGGTTTTCCCCCCTCTTTGCATAGGCTCTCAATTTAATATGTTATTGGTGGATAAAAGAATTTGTTGCATTTTTTTTTATTTGAATCTTGTTGTAAGNTGCATTTTTTTTTTTGCTTTGAATCTTGTTGTAAGTAATCTTTTTTTTTTTTGTTATGTATTGTATCTCAGACATGTATTCTTTCGAGTGGCGTATAATCTCTCATCTTTTAAGGAATCTATGACATGTGCCTTTGAGAATTGAGAATTGTTATATAGCTTCATTTGTTAGTATATCCATCTTCTATTTGTAAGAAGTGAATTTCATGACCCCAACCTTTTGACAACTTTTTAATGGTTAATTGCATTTTAAATTAAGGTTTAGGCATAAAATGATTCAAGATAGGGCACAATTTTATGACTATGAAGCTTGTGTTTTGTTTAAGGAATTTCTAACAATAAATCCAATTGATACACTATATTCAGATGGGGCTTTTTGCTTAACCCTGAATGTTCAACAGATGGATTCTCCACTCAAAACTGAAAATCACATATAATTCACTCATTTTCTTATACACCCAAAAAATAAAATAGCTAAAATGCATAAAACTCTCTTCCAACTTTAGTAAAAATTGATTACTTGTGTATGGACTCCTTTAAATATAAATAGTAATGTGAGATTTGAAATGGCACTAATGTTGTGGTCAATCTCTTTCATTACTTGTTTATATTCCATAAATGTTACATCTCATTAGGTCCCTAACTACATTGAAGGCTTGACCTACAGTGTAATAATTCCCGGGAATAAAAAAATAAAGGCAAAAGAGATAATAAAATAGTCATCAGAATTTGCCTATAATCTACAGAAGAGAGATCATCTCTGACATCTTAGGCCAGTCCTGCAGCATGATGTTTCCAGTTTTTCATTGAATCTTCATATCCTTGGACCTGCCAGGCGACAAGGCTCATGTCATGCCTCACCAGCCATGTCAATGGTTTCTGAATGTCACATATTGCATCCATCCCTAGTGAAAAATCCAACATAATCCTCAACCCAGACTAGAAAAATGTGTCACCTATAGTGACAAGTTCCAATTTTTATGTTCTTACCTGTATATACATAATGTGTAATGTAATATGTTGGAAGCATGGTTACAAAAATGACATTACTCAAGTACAAATCACATCTCAAACCCTACAGATGCTGTCTTCAACATAGATAGATAATTGCACGGCTGGCATGCCAAAGATCTCCAGAGATCACAGTGAATTTCGGCTAAATAATTGTCAGATCCCAGATTTCCCGTTTAGCTACTGATCCACCTTCTTTTTCGAGCTGGTCGCTCTTGCTTGACCTCTGAATCTACAGGATTTTCACTTTTGGCAGAAGGCAATGGTTCACTCTCCAGCTTTTTGATAGTCAGAGCCTCTTTTTCACTTGGCATTGGAAGCTTGAACCGCTCACTGCGTTTCTTCAGCTTCTCAACTGTGTCAATATGCCGATCCCCGGAGCCCTTTGTATCAGCATCCATACTCTCCATATCTACAGACTCCTTCCCTTCAGCCGATGAGCGGTGTTGATTATCAGCCACGTCAACTGTTTTGAGAGATTCATCCACATGTTTCCCAGCCTCAGAAGTTCCGTCATTATTATTTTTATCAACATCTTTGAATTTCAAGGACGACGATGGCTTGCCACTCATACTGAAGTCCCTTTCCTTATGACTTGTCCAGCGTTCCAATTTAGAGCGTCCTCTTCGAGAATCTTGTTGTTCATCATCTGAGGAAACATCTTCCTGATGTTTTCTGGACAAACGATGCCCTGGAATCTCTTGTTCAGCGCGTCCTTCATCGGTGGATCCTTTCAACCCCTTCAGATACCAAAAAAAAAAGAAAAAAAACATATATATCATTAAATTAATAGTAATAATAGCCAACAAATGATACCTGTCTAAAATCCCAACATCGGCAAGAGCTTGCAAAAAAAAGACAAGAATTAAACAGAGGATCACTTGACAATCACTTTGAGGAGGAGGGAACAGCAACCCTAACTGTGGTTGAAAAGAAATCCAAGTGTCCAATAAAAAGATTAATAATAAATAACAATCCAGCTAAATAAGAAACAGCAACTCATTCATCCAAATGTCCCACAAAATCAACACCAAAACTCTGCTTATTTGATATCATTATTACATAATATCGCAGATATAAATCCATCTGTAAAGTACAAGTTCCATCACACATATCTGTACGATGGGCTCACGTCCAGTTGTAGAACATGAAGGGAAGATATGCAAAATGAGACTAAGCTTAAAACCAGATTGTCCTGAGAAACTCAAGGCAATCACAAGAAGATTTCTTCAAATCACTTTCCAGTGCCATCAAGCTTATCACTGACATGTAATAATTAGTAATAAGAGTCACAACTCATAACAAATATCCCAAACAGTAGAATACCTTTCAATATATATGAATAATAGCATGTCATAAGCTGTCAAACTGCTTAGGCATATCTTTTTTTTTTTTTTTCTTTTCTGTTGAAAGCTTAAGCATAAGTGTATGCATAACATTGTACCAACACTTTCTGGATTTTATGATACCCAAACTGATTGTCTTCTATTCAAAATTCCAACTGTTTTTACAAGCCCAATCTTCAAAGTCAACAATCTCAACAAACAAACAAAAAAGTTTGTTTCAACAGCATAACTTATATTTTTTACTTTTCTCCCAGTGGCAATTAGGGGCAATAGAATGCATGCAAATACAGAACAAGTTTTTCTTCATCATGCCCAACTTGCTATAGAAATATTTGGCCTTGAACAGAAAACTCAATTTGGAAAAACCATAGCAGCATCATTTACATTATTATGGCCAGCTCATCAAATTTGAACTTTCTATAATTTTCGATCACCGTCATATTTTACATGGCAGAGACAGATCAAAATCAAGTAAAGAAAACTTGACTTTCCAAATAGAGTTTCACATTGTTACAATAAGCAATTTACCTTCCTGTTTGTCTGAGCCTGACCACTTGGATCATCCTGATTTTTCTTTGGCAGGCCTACACTGTTATGATCACTAACATCAGATTCCTTGCTTCTCCTTGCTCCCTCTTTATGCTTTCTCTCATGAACTCTCTGATTATCTGAAGCATTAGCAACACGATCACTGCGACTACCTGACCTTTCCCGCCTAGATCGCTTTTCATCAGTACCATATTGATTTCCACGGGTATGAGCATCATCACGCCCCTTATGATGCTGACTTTCATCCTGAATTCGATCCCTTCTCTTCAACTGTTCACTGGGTCGCATTGTGTCTCTAGATTGGTACTCTTTGACAGAAACTTTATGCTCATCTGGAGCCCTAACATGACCAACCCATGTTTTTTCTTCAGCTCCTCGTCCACTTCTTACAGCACTCCTTCCATCTTCTCTTGCGCGCTTTGATGGATGCTCTTCATGGGACTGCTTTACCCGATGCCACTCCTCCATGTCTCTCTGCCTATCAGCCCTCTCCTTCAGTAGCAATCCGTCTTCCTTCTGCCTGGTAGCATAATAATCATCTAAATTATCTCTACTTCTTGGTTGGTCATTTCTCTTCCGTGGATCCAACACTACATCTCTTTCCCTCCTACGTCGACTGGCAGTCTCTCTGTAGCCATGCAAAATATCTTCTTTATCAATATGTTCCCTCCTTAGATACTCCTCATCCTTCCTCCTCTTGCTATGGTAATCTTCAATGGTTTCATACCTACTCTTCAAGCCATCATCTCTTTCCCTGAGTCCTGAGTCTCTTAACCCAATGTCCTTGTCATATGGAACCTTATAGCTACCATTATCCAACTGTTTCCTCGAATGAAGGCTATCTTCTCTATCACTTCTCTCATTCTCTCGAAGCTTTCCCCTACTATCCCTCTTCCTAGGTTCATCATTTCTAACTCTTCTACCATAGGGATCATCATCCCTTCTTGCCCAAGCTATGTCAGAATTATCCCTATCTTTTTGCCTACCGAAACCATCAGACTTCATGTGTAATTGCTGGGTGGAATTAGGATTCCGCTCCTTGTAAGGGTATGATTCCTCTCTACCTTTAGGTAATAAGCGACTTCTTTCAGGCTCCTGCCTTCCCTCATGCTCTCTCCTACGGAGATCTGATTCATTTTCATCGAGGTGCCTTCTATTAGCACCCAGATGAGCAGACTGAGCATCCTGTATTACTTCCTCCTCGTAAGCATCCTGCCGCTTCTGATAGCCCCTGCTCCTTACAGAACTTGCTTTGCTGTTATCACTACTTCTTGCCGCTTTTGAGTTCTCCCAATCATCTGGTTCATCAGTTAGTGGTTCATCATCTCGAGATGTTAATTTCTGTCTCTTTCCTTCCCTGTCCTTTAGGGTATCTCTTTTATCCACTGAATTTCTATCAAATTCCTCCTTTTCCACTTTCGAACTTTCATCAGCAGTCCCAGGCTCATCAAGATCAGCATCTTTATCTTCCAAACTGGATTCTCTAGGATCTTTGATGACAGGAGATGACATGCCTACATTACCTCTCCCTTCCATGCTTTCAACTGAATCTTCCTTTTGATTGCCATTAACTGCCATTTCTCGACTAGGAGTGAGATGAGGAGAAGAAGATCTCCCTTGCATCTGCCTGTAAATAGAAAATTTCAGATGATGTTCAAAAACTGTAGATGAAAACCACCAAACTTAATAGTTTTAAACATCAAGTTCACAGATAGATACCAGAATATGCAAAGAAAACAAGAATGACAAACATGTCATCAATAAATGAAATTTCAAAAGAATACACCTAAACTCTTGACAATTGGAAAGGAAATACTTCTACAAAAGAAACAAATCTGAAAGTAGGGCTATCCTTTCTTCTTCTTTTTTTCAAAAACAAAAAACTACTCCATGTTCCAACAGAAGTAAATTGAGTAAATTAAAATCTTAATCCAACAGACTTCCAACATTTCAGTGAGTGATTGCATAATGTTTATTGTAATCAGAGAATATCTTTCTTTATGCTCTAGATCATCTTCACAATGCCATTCTTCAAAATAGAAAATTGTTCAATGAAACAGAAAATTAAGACAAACCAACATCCACATGAATAGCTTACTGTTTGCCAATAACCATGCTATCGAGAAACACCATTCTTAATAAAAAACAAACTTTAAAGTTTAAACTCAAATGAACAAGTAATCAAGATATTTTTTTATCTTTTCTGTAGTACATGCAGCATTTAATGGGCGTACAACTTACTTTAGGGAAAAAAAGAAAAGAAGGCTCACAGTTGAATAAGAATTTACAGTTTAATCAGGATCAACTGGATATATGCAGTAAAAGTCGCAACATAACAGTGGATATTATACAATTCCATAGGCTAACATCCAGGACTCTTTCATACCTTTCCTCATAAGAGGCGACAACATTGCCACCACGAGGTCTAGGAGCTTGGCCCCTAGGACTTGGGTGGTTGACTGGTTCTTCATGAGGGAACACCAAACTTTCAGCTTCTTCAGGAATGTTAGCAGGAGAGGAATTCATGACTGGAATTCTTCTTCCACCCAGATCTCTCCTACTATTAGAATCTCGTGGAAAACCTTCAAAATACTCATGCTCCACCTTCGGAATATCTTCAATATCTTCTTGAAAATCCTCTCTCTGAGGTTCTCCTCCCTCAGATTGATATGGGACAGCAGCCCCCGTAGAGGAATCATCATCAGCAGAATCCTGACAAACAATCTATTCACACAAATACTTTTTAGCAACGTGTAAACTGAAGAAGCAGGATGTAGCATAAAGGAAATCATTTAAGGACAGCATATGCTTAATCAGAAAACGATCAAATACCTCAATGATAGCATCTGAATCACGGATTCGAGGAGGTCGGGTGTCAATGGAAGGAAGACGTTCGCCATAACCACCTTCCACCTGTATTGCTCTCCCAGTTGGCTGGTGGAAAATATTGATAACAGACTAATTAGAAAAAAAGGGAAAGCAGACTGACAAAAGAAAAATTAATTTTTTACTGACCAGCTACATAAAAAACATACTTCTGGCCCTAACATGGGCAAAATTCAACAAATTTAACCCCAAAAAAAAATTGATGCAAAATATACATTAGACAGAAGACATACCAGTGCTGGCCTCACACGTCCAGAGCCTTTCCCAATATCACTTTGTCCAACATCTAACTTTCCGGAATTTGTATTTTCCCCACGAATATCATGCACACCAGTAGCTGCTGCTAATTCAGGGGGTAAATCTGGATCGTACTCCTGCAATGATATTAACTCAATAAGATGTTTTTAAGAAAAACACAAAAAGACAACATATAAGATGACAAACGGGATGATGAATAGTCTCATCTTCTTAAGATATAATGTCACCCCTTACCGGTTCTGTTCGGCCACTTTCATAAACTCGAATTTTACTTTGCATTGTAGACTCCAAGCGAAGTTGTTCCTAGAAAGTCAAATGCAAAAGGAAAAATGAGTCTACTCTTCACTAAATTTTTTGAGAATATGAACATAAGAATGTTACCAGCTGCTTGCAGTAATCTTTCCAAGTCTCCTCATTCAAACCAAAGTTAAAAAAGTCAGATGCATCAACGCCAGGATATTTCCATGGTTTCTCCTCAAAACCATCAATATCAACATCAAATATAGTCCTGACAGTTATTGGCAGGGTTAAATAAGCAAACATCAGCTGTTAACAACTGAAATTTAGTTCTACATAATCAGAGAGAAGACTGCCAAAAACATCAAATACAGAGATAAAAGCATCCTGCATTCAGAAATTCAACCTGTGTCTAAAATCCCAACACAAGATTAGAAAGATATATGGAATTGCTGAACTCCAGAAAACATGAAAATATCTAACATCATTAGCAAGATATTTTGTCAGAAAAAATAATCCATCCAAATGCAAGCATACTGTTAATTAACGAACCACAAGAATGGGCAAAACTAGTAATAGATAATCTTTTGAGCAAATTATTGTTCTAGTCCCTAAAGGATGACAAACTTTGCAGTTTACTCCTCCAATGTGAAATCCTTTCAAATTAATCCCCCAATTATTTTTTATCAATCATTTTCATCCTTTATCTGTCAAAGCAACAGGTCTAACTTCTCAATCTGGTCTCAAAGAAAAGGAAACTAGTAGAAAACCTAATGAAGGATTAAACTTGGGGGACAAAATTGAGAAGCTAGTTATTACTCAGGGATGGAAACAATAATCTACTCAATATTTTTTAAAAGCTATTGATAGATCATAAAAACACAGAACTCACAAAGACATACAATTTAATAATTACAGAATATTAGGGGGGGAAAGTGACCTGGATACATGTAGTTACATAAATTTTTTTGATGTAACAAAAAAAATAGGCAAACATAAAACATTCTCAGTATATCAGCATTTTATGCTTGGAATAAAAATTCTCTAATAGTCAATCATGTTCTTAAAACAAAAGGCAAGAAATTTCCTTTCAGGTAAGGCATCTGAAAGATTACATAATGTAGTCTCTTCATGCATTTACAGACAGAATAATATTAAGTGAATCAAGATTTACTTGTGAGATGGAAGTGTAAATTCCAGTCCACCACCAAAACCTCGCCCTGCTCCACTGTTGCCCCAGACAGGTAATCCAGGACCTGCATGAAAACCTTTTGGCAAAGCAGCGCCAGCAGGACCACCTTTTATTCCAGGGGGTCTCCAGTCGCCTCTACCGCGACCAGCCACTGGACCCATGTTGGCAAGTGGACGAATCTGACCAGTAGATACTCCTGGAGTAGAGGCACTTGCCCCAGGCATTGGAGCTGCACCAGGCCTGACATACTGCATCACAATAGTAAACAAAATGTCAAATCTTTTCAATATTTCCGCAGCAATTTATCAGATGCAAAGCCAGAAACACAATGCCTTAAATTAAATTCAGCAAAGCAACGTAGGAGAAAATAAAGAATTACAACCAAAATAACATGACCAGATCACCGACTGTAAAGAAAACATGGACATAGAAGCCATATAAAGTTTAATGTTCACAGAAATACATGTGAAATACTGTTACGAGGCCATACAACTATAGGTAAGCAGAGATGGCATAGTCAAAGAAAAAATCTAGTTAAAGGAGGGAATAAATGTTCATGTGGAAAGCAACTTTTTCATTTTTCTCAAGTATATTAAAGAGGTTGTCATGGATGAACAAGAATGTAGTATAGAGAACAGAAGCACTTTAGTAACTAAGATTAATATTCTCTTGAAGGAAGCCTCAAACTTGTCATGCGAGAGTAACACCAAGGGGATCAAGTGAAAACGTAAAATAGTTTATCCATTGATATAATAGTTGTCTATAACCAAACCAGCTGAGGTTTAGAAAATAAATATGAATCCATAATTGTCTCATTATCAGATGTGGTTGTTGTATAATATAGAGTGACATCTCAAATATGATTTCTAAAACAATGGACATCAATATAATGACAACTACTTCACTAAAAATTACAGCCTAAGTTATACACTTATAAAATAGTAGAAGACCTTGCACTAATATAATAGACTTTGTACTCTAGAAAATATCATTATTTGGTTATGCACAAAATATGAGGAATATTTGCACATCAGATTATGTGTTCACAGATCCAAATTTTCTGAGCATTACTAAATTATTATAGTAGTCTTCATACTTAAAGGTGGTATTTTAATTTCTTTCTTTTCTAATCCTTTTTTCACTGTATAATTCATAAAATAGATGAGAAATTAACAAGTAGCTCGTACTACAACTTCTAAACTCAGTAACCCTAAAGCTTGTAAGATTTATTCAATATAAACACCCGTAAATTTCAAGTGTCCCACAGTCAATTTATATAGCATTTCACAAAAAAGTGAGAACACATATAAAGCATCAGATTGATTTGCTTCTTGATTCCCTAAAAGTAACCCCAAAAAAATATCACTAAAGAAAGTCAAACCAGCAAAATTGCTTTATAGCACTGTCGGAATGAGCAAACATCCCATAAACTGATTATAAGAATGAAAGGAACCAAAATTAAAAAAAAATGTCATCTTGGTTGAATATTTAGTAGGTTAATCTCATCAACAAACCTTGAGTAGAGTTGCAGTTCCATGCAACCATCCAACAATGGTTAATGGAAAAGTAGAGGATTTCACGTCTCAAGATGTGCATGCAAGTGATTAACAAAGAGGGGGTAAAACTCAAGTTATCATATTACTTACACATCCACAAGGCAATTGAAGAATTACCAAGGGAATAACCATGCTATCATGCCTAAGTCGTTAAGTCCAACCCCCCCCCCCCCC
>QANZ01020782.1:15578-42672 GCA_003254925.1 Chamaecrista fasciculata | reverse complement strand
CCCCCCCCCCCTTTTTTTTTTACTCTTATGAAGCGAAATTTATAAATATGGATCAGGATGGAGACAAAGAGGGAAAAATTAGCTGAGAGATAGGCAGACGAAGAGGGAGAGAGAAAAAAAATTAAGTAAGACAAACATCTAATTAATTAAGATACTCTCTCTCGTACCTCTCCTATCTATATATCTCAGAGATTTACCCTCTCCATTTCCAATAAATATGCCACATATACCCTAGCTGTCTTTCACTTCTGGTTTTGCCTGTCTAGTCCTTAAATCCAGGCCTCAGCTAGGCGACTCAGATAGACATTTAAATTCTTTCGATGTGAGTGAGTAGAAAGAATAACGTTAACCTTTCCATGTATCTAAGCGATTGTAATTAAGTTCAGTGACAGAAGCCACATCAGAAAATTTGTTAACTATGCAAAAGATGACCAATTAAGTTAGCCCGAAGCATTTTTATTTCATTGCGCAGCCTTATAACTTTTGAACCAAAAGCCTTCCATAGTTTTATTACTTCATCTTGAACGATGCTATACATGAGCTGCTTTTTATTACTTCCATTCAGCCTTTTCCACGTTTTTCACAAGTACAAAAGAGATGTAATAACGCCAAATCAAAATCGTCAAATTCCATTTCAACAACAAATGAAGCAAAACATCACTTTGTACAATTATTGGTCTAAACAGTTACAATCTAATTATTTATATATAGTATATATAGTCAGAAGGGAGAAACAAGAGAGAAACCCCAAGTACAAGAAATCGCCTTTCACGTGACACAAGACACTGACCTTAAATTGAGAATGAAATGGATGATAACCATGATTGCTATACCCAACTTTTGGCACCACAGTCACGACCCCACTGGCTTTAGCTGAATCACCCATATCCTTCCTCTCACCATCCACGGGTTGAGCTGTGCTCTCACCCCATTCTTGTACATCCGCAGGCTGATTTGGGTCTCCATCTGCCACAATAACCAGTTCACTATCTTCATCATCATCATCGTCATCACCCACCATTCCACCTCTTTCCATACCCAAATGATTGTTGTCATTCAACACTATCTGCAAATCATCCTCACTGTCACTATCCTCCCAATCATCGCCGCCGCCGTCTCCTCTGTCACCACTCTCATCCATCATCCTTCGTGAAGCTTCAGTAACCAAACCACCAGGAATAGCATCACTAGATGATAACCCAGGAATAATTGGCTCCGAACCCACATCTTCAATTCCATCGCCGTCCTCCTCTATATCAAATCTCACATCTTTCTCCATCAAATCAGCACCTTCGCTTCTCTCACCGTCAATGCCAGATTCCTTATTACCACGGTTCAAATCCACTAAAGCCCTATCTGCTGATGATTCCGCATCCCCACGACGTTCAACAACCGCATCCGATTCCTCCTCCTGCTTCTGATTCTGCTTCCCTTCATCGCTGCCGCCGATCGTGTCCGGAGCAGAATTAGAAGCGGCGGCGGCGAGGATAGATTCCTTGTGGTCGGGAGCTTTGGTCTGATCCGAGGATTGGCGAGGAAGAGAGGAATTAGGGCTTGAAGCTCCGAAGCGAATATCTTCATGATCGGTCCGGAGATTGAGATCGATCGAACGGCTAGAAGACGGTGGCGTAGTAGATAACTGAGGAGGAGGAGGCTGAGGCGTGGAAGAAGATGTGGAAGCAAAGGGTAAGAGGACGTCAGTGTACAAATCTCCGAACTCATCGTCGTCATCCATGGAAGAAGAAGAAGAAGAAGGAAGGAGAGAGTCTTTGTTTCGAACAGAGAGAGAAGTTGAAACTTGAAAAGAGTGAATGAAAAACACAAAGCTGAAGGGAAAGAAGAAGGGTGAGGCTTGAGGAGGGTTTTGAGGTTTGGAAAGTGGCCTAAGAAAAGTTGCAATTTTGCAATTTTTCTGAGATATATATATATATTAGAGGCTTTCTGTGCCCTAACGTGCACGAAAATATGTATTTAACGAAAATATGTATTTAACGTTTGATTTGACATTTGTAGTTATTCAGTGATTAAATAATATATTTCTATTATTCAAAGACTAAATTGTTANTAAAACTAGTAAACAAGTCTAGGCCCAGAAAAATAACTAGTACACAAGTCATTTAATGCAAAATTGCAAACCTGATAAATACTTTTTTTGTTCATAACTTTATCTTGCTCCTCAATATTTGTCCTAAGTTCCGTTTTAATCTCTAATATTTTTAAGAAGTTTTTTTATCTTTATTCTCTGAACTATTTTTTTATCCAAACTTTTGTTAAAAACTCCACTTCTCCATTACTTCAACAAAAGTTTGGATGAAAAATGGTTCAATGACTAAGTGTAAGACTTAGAAATATTAGAGGTGAAAAAGAAAAAAAAAAAAAAAGAGAATATTAGGAACCAAAAATTCAAAACAAAATTAAATATTAGAAACCAAAATGAAGTTTTAATCATAATTTTAACTAATACTCTGATCAGAAAGATATTTGAAACTAATACAATAGGGTTGGTTTTGAACAAAATTATTACAAAAATAGCAAAAAAATCATAAGTATGATGAGATCATTGATAAATTTTGTTCAAAAGAATTAAATAGTGAAGGATTCCAAGATGGGCCTTCACTCTTCGGTCACCTTAGGTGGCTTAACGTGTTCAAACTCTTTCTCACAGCTATTATATTTCACACTTCAATACTTTCATATTGACCCCAATTTTTTTAAAATTTTTCATTTTAGTCCCTAAATAATATGTATCAAGGAACCTATTTGTAATTTTTTGAAAATTTTTTGGGGTCAATATGTAATTTTTTCAAAATTGGTTATAGTTAAAATTACAAAATAGCTCCAAAGGGTACCAAAGTGTTAATGGAGAATACCACAGAGTACCAAAGTGTTAGGTTTCAAATCACAGGGTACTAAAGTGAAATAGGGTCAAACCACAGGGTACCAAAGTGTAATTTACCCAAAAAGTTTTCTATTTTTCACACTTACCTTCGTGTTAATCCATTGTTGCAGTGCAGGGTTAAAAGTTAAAACTCTAATTTTCTTTGCTTTTTAGTCTTTTTTTTCCTTTCACTTTCGGAGACTTGTTCTTAGGATCCTTCCTTTATTCATCATCTTTGAATATGATACAATGTATAATGTGAAAGCGTAAGATAGTAAGCCCCGTCATGAAGCTTTACAATTCTGCTCTAAATTATGAAGAAATAGTCTATTCTTGACTTGTTGCTTAGCTTCAATACTGAACTTAAAATAATAAAACAAGTCCAAAATGCACTTTTGGTCCCATATCTTTAGCCCTGGTCTTTTTTTTGTTATACTTTTGATCTCATCTTTTGGTCACATGCAGAATTGGTCTCTTTTTTTATTGCAGGTTTGGTCCCGTATCTTCGCAAAAAGTTCCACTGTTAGTCTCACAATATAGAACCTTTTGCAAAGATATGAGACCAATTCTATAACTTGACCCAAGAGAGCAAATTGAAACTTGAGCAAAAGATACGAGACCAAAAGTGCAACAAAAAAGGTTATGAAACCAAAAGTAAGAGACCTGAGCAAAATTTATAGGACCAAAAGTGCACTTTGGCCTAAGAATAATATCAAAGATGGAATGACAGACCAATGATTAAGATTCTATAGTTTTTTCAAAGTGGATCTTCTACATACAAACCAATATCAAGAACTTACAAACATCAGAAAATTTACCCTGCGTTGACAATATCATCTTCATCATCAGATGACTCCACATCATCCACTGGAAATCCCAAGATGCTAGAACCACCTACATGCAATTTATTGAACAAAAAAAGATTAGCAAAATCTATGTTTGGAGAAATATAATAAAAATTAATCATAAGATATCAAATGAAAATTAATCAACACCTTTTGCACGGCACCAATCTTCTAAACATACTAGAGCCTGCAAAGTCTTCTCATTTAATGAACTCATCCAAGTGTTAATTACCTTCTTTCCAATACAAGGTACTGATTCAGATGCCACAACAGAGATAGGAATAGCTAATATATCTCGAGCCAATGATGCAAGTGCAGGAGAACTCATAGCTTGCCAATTCCAGAAATGTAAAATATCAAACTCTGGATTTTTAAAGTGACTACGTCCATCTAAGTCTAAGTAACTTTGTAGCTCTGACTTTTGTACTATGGAACGCATATACAGATCATAACCTTTATCCAAATCATAGTCGTCTAAACTTATTGAGTCACAGTCTCCAGAACCTTCTGTTGTTGAAATGGAAGTCACAGTAGACATTTCTTTGTAATGATCAAATAATGCTTGAAGAGTATTGACTACAGTATTTATCCGCTCTTCAACATTATCATAAATCTTACTGTAACAAAACTTAACAAAACGAAGCTTAAACCTTGGATCCAATACAACAGCACAAGAGAGTAATAAGACATGTTCTTCCCAGTAATTCTGAAACTTCTTTACTATTTCTGCAATCATATCAGACATGAACTCAGGGGTATCTATACTTGCCTTTGATAAGCATCGATAAATTAACCACAACTGTAGAAAATAGATATCAGAAGTTGGACTCTTGGTGGCAGAAAATAAACAAATCACATCATAAAAAGTCTTCAAAAATTTGTTAACTTCTTCAATCTTTTTCCACTCTGCATCAGATGGTACAAACATTCCAAAAGAATTATCATTTTGTTCCCAGTGTTGAAATACTTCCCTGTAGAAGATGGCACGTTCAAGCATTAGAAATGTAGAATTCCATCTCACACGTACGTCAGTCTTCAATTTTCTGCTTGTATCCAAATGAAAAATTTTCTCAGCCATATCATAAAATTTTTTCTTCCTAGAAGCTGACAACTTAATGTATTTCACCCCATTACGAATCTTCGAAACAATATTTTCAACCTTTTTAAGAGCCGTTAGCACAATCCAGTTGAAAATGTCACGAAAACATTTTACTTGGAAAAACACACCACCACATAACAAATTCTTATGTATAGAAGACTTCGATTTCAAAAAAGTAGCCATCACATCATTATTGTGCGAATTGTCCAATGTAATGGTACAAATTTTGCCATCAATGTTCCATTCAGACAAGCATGTGGCTACCTCATCAGCTAGTGAAATTCCAGAAATTGGAAGCGTTATACCTTTGAAGTAAATGATCTTCTTTTGCATTTTCCAATCTTTGTCAATCCAATGAGCAGTTATACACAAATATTCATCATCAGTGTGTTTAACTGTCCAATAATCTAAACTTAAAGAGATCTTACCAGGTGCTTCTCCCAACTCATGTAGCACAAAGTCTCTTTCAATTACATAATCAGCCATCATAACTCTCTTGCCTCGATGCTGGCTCAATCTCTTGTAGTCATAATCTGGATTAAGTCTTTGCAACATATATATAAAACTAGGTAACTTAACAGCACTAAAAGATAGATTTGCACATACAATAAATCTTGAAAAAGTCTTTTGAATTCCTTCAAGGTCTACTAAAGTCGAGGATGCATCTGTTTTAATTACCCTCGAGTGCGAAGCATCATTTTTTGACTTTGCTGCAGCAAGGTTCTGGTAGGTACAGCATTCAGAACTTCGATCCTTCATCTTTGTCTTTTCCAACTCAGAATGCATGCATTTTCTTTTCTTTGATTGATCAAACTCAGAAAATTCATCCTCTACCTCTTCCTTAGTTGCATTTTTACTTTCTGATTTTGCCATTAATCTTCAAAGTAATAAAACCTACAATTTTGCCAAATGATTATTAGAGAAAATCATATCAACAGTCAACAGACAAAGTAAACTTTGAATTTCAGGAAGGTTTCTGCACTAACATGACATCATATGAGGGCATATGATGTTTTTTGCACAATTGCCAAACTGTTCCGAAGGATGTAGACACTTGTCTTTCACATTTCATGCCTGGATTTCATTGAAAAGCACATTGTATCAATTAAAGCAAAACAGAAACAGGAAAAGACTCACATTGATCCCGCTATATCTCAATAGAGAGTTACCTTTTCTGCTAAGAATACTCATCGAGTTATTATTCAATGAAAAGAGCATCAAATTTCCTAACAATTAGCGAATAATCTCTTGATAATAAACTTTTACCAGGTTTACATATTCGTATAATGGTTAAAACTTCGCATTGAAATATCGTCAAGCTAAACAATTCCGTGTTCGTTTCATAAACATCTTCAGATATCACTCTTCTTATTCTTCAATGTCGGGAAAGACGATTTGAAATATGTCATCGGCTACGCATCTAATAATCCAATATGAATCGAATCTTTTTGAAATAAATGCAGCTAATTTTAGAAGACCAAAACAATTTATTGCAGTTCTTTAGCCCTTATTTCAAATAACTAAGAAGAACAAAAAAAAAAATTAACAGACCTCCAATTGTTAGCGTCTAGGTTTTAAAGACTGTATGCTGTAGAATCGAGTATGGAGTTTCAACGGCAGCGAGTAAGATTCTTCGATAACTTTCTTAATCGCGAGGTTGAAGAAGAAGAAGAAGCAGAAGGAGCTTGTTACTCTTGAGAGTGAACAAGAAGAGACACAAAAATAAATAGCAGAATAAATTTAACTATAAATTATAACAATATAGGCTGGGTGACGTATTTTTGACGCTTAATTTCCCGCTAATTTGCAAATTGCTACTGGCTTTTATTGATTATCAAATACTTGAACTGGTCCTCATATTATAAGATGAGTTATATTTTAGTCCTCAAGTTATTTTTTGTTTCATTATGATCTCTGACTTTCTAGTGCCTCTCTTTCTCTTTGCCTTCTCCATCTCTCTCTTTCCTTCACCTTATAATATGAGGACTGATTATTTGACTATTTTACCTTATTTATAACATAAAACTTTTAGTTAAAAATTAAGTGATTTTTATATATTTCAAGTCAAAAGTCAAAACTTCATGTGGATCCCAAAGATGAAAGGTATGATATTGGGTGTTTTTATTACTAGTAGTAGTAGTGACAAAAGTACTTTCGGTATCATTAAAATATGGATTTAATTTCAGTTGTATTTTCAAAGTTTTTTGGATCAAATATATATTAATATTTTTTTTGTCAATTATATCCTCAATTTAAAGATACAATTGACTCAAATATAAAATATTGGAGATACAATTAACTAAAATATGAAATATTATATGTACAATTGACCCAAAAAAACATTAAGAATACAATTGAAATTGACCTCATACTTTGGAAATATCATAAGCACTTTTCCCTTTATGTTATTTCATCTAATTAAATTTTTTCATAATTTTCAGGCCAAAAAAAACTTGTTTCATAATTTTGTTATTTACTTTGTCTATATAATGTTTGGATTGTTAATTTTCTTTTAGACTAATTCATCTTATATATACAAATTTATTAATTCTTTCATAAGATAATTGTACCTCTTTTTTTTTGCCTTGAAATATAGTTCTAAAAAACTTTCATAAAATACTTAAACTTATTCTTATATCTCTGCATCCTTTTAGATTTGTTTGTTAGAGGGTTAATTAAATTAATCTATTGTAAGAGTTAAATAAATGAATTCTCAGATAAAATACATTAATTTAGAGTTGATTACCGATTTAATCCCGTATAGATGAATATATTAATCATGCCACCAAAGCTGAAACTTATTTTTATATTTGTATCCTTTTAAATTTGGTTGATTAATCATTAATTAAACTAATCTCTATTATAAGAGTTAAATAAATGAATTCTCAGATGAAATATATTAACTTGGAGTTGGTTATTATAATAAATTTAGTTAATTTTAAAAGTATTTAAAATAATACTTCAAAAAGTTAAATATTAGTCATTTAACTCCTATATGGACAAATATATACCGGAGGAGTGACCAAATTATAAAGTTTTGGGAATTTCTAATTATATATTAGAGGATAGGCCAGACTATAAATTTTTTGAGAATGAATTATATATTTTTTCCCATTACTGTCTTTTAATTTTATTTTTAAATTTTTATACTACAAAAACTATTACCCATTTATATATTAGAGGGACCAAAATGTATATTTTTGGGGTATGAATTATATATTTTTATGAATTTTGTTCTTCAGTTGTTGCACTATAAAAAATGTTACCCATATATATATTGGAGGAGGGACCAACATGTATAATTTTTCTCATTAAGGATCGGATTTAGACTACATTTCTAAATTGTATTCAAAACAACTCCTTCATGTTTATAAAACTTCAACTTTCAAATGTTCGAGACTAATGAGTTGCTAGACTACTGGATGATTATCATACAAACTGCTAAGTGCTAAGAGTTGTTCATCACATCTGATGTGTATTCCATTGTGGAAAAGATCTTAGTGATCCTTCTCTTTGTGAGAGAACCCAAATTCTTTCATCTTGAAACCTCAAATTCTTTCATAAAATTCCCTTACTTTGTGCTTGTAGAGTGGACGTAGGATAGAGAGAAAATTTTTTATAAGGATTAGTATCTTTATTTGAACCACTATAAAGTTGGTTGTATTGTTCTCTCTTCTCTTAACTCTTTATATTCCGCATTTTACCTTTTCTGAGTTAAGGAACTATTTTTCTTAAGGAACCGTTTCGTAAAGGAATTGTTTTCATAAAGAAACTGTTAAGGAATTTAATGAGGAGGAAACATTCTAAGGAACTGTTTAGAGAATTGTTTTGACCTAACGAAAAAGTTTTAAATTCCAATCCCCCCTCTCGATATATTTTTCTTATGCATTCTAACTAACAGGTTTAGTAGGCGACATGGCATCGCAAGAAGCGATAGATTGATTGGAAGGATTAGAATAGCCGAAATTCAGAGAAATGCAGCTCTGGGTCTTTGTTACTATGGTGAACTAACAATTGTCACTCATCAGGTTGAGGATTTGCTCCCGGGAACTATACAGAAAAGAGAAAATTATTTCACTCTGGCTCTGTTACTATGGCCAAGGTGAGCATATGATCGCTTTGGATCTTTTGAGAAACTTCTTGAATAACCGAGAGTGTTCGGCCTCAGAGTGCATACATGAATTATTGCTAGCTGCCAGGATATGTGGAGAGAACACAATTTGTGTTGAAGAAGGGACTAATTATGCTCACAAAGCCATCTTTCATTTGCATGGAAAGTGTCAACAGTTAGTAGCCATTGCCAATTGCTTACTTGGTGTTTTACTCTCATCGAATTCTAGATTCGTTGCTTTTGAATCAGAGAGGGTTCTAATGAAGTTTGTTTTCAAAACACTCCTCACAACAATTCTTCAAATGATCCACCTCGTGGCAATCAAGATGAAGGTGATTGAAGAACAGATAACCAACTATTTATTAATAAATCTTTGTATAACTTTGTTTTAATTGTAATTGCAATCACTATCTTCTTACTTCATTATCGGGGGTCAGAACCAGGGCTTTTGGTTAGGGGGCCGTATATTTTTTTGGGTAAATTACATTTTGGTACCCTGTGGTTTGATCCTATTTCACTTTGGTACCCTGTGGTTTGAAACTTGACACTTTGGTACCCTGTGGTATTCTCCATTAACACTTTGGTACCCTTTGGGGTTATTTTATAATTTTAACCATAACAAATTTTGCAAAAATTACATATTGACCCCAAAAAATTTTCAAAAATTACAAATAGGTCCCTGGATACATATTATCTAGGGACTAAAATGAAAACTTTTAAAAAATTTTGGGGACAATATGTAATTTTTGTAAAATTTGTTGTGGTTAAAATTACAAAATAAACTCAAAGGGTACCAAAGTGTTAATGGAGAATACCACAGGGTACCAAAGTGTCAAGTTTCAAACCACAGGGTACCAAAGTGAAATAGGGTCAAACCACAAGGTACCAAAGTGTAATTTACCCTATTTTTTTTGGCCAAAATCTTATTTTGGTCTCTTATATCTATCTAAAATTTCAATTTGATCCATACCTTTTTTTTTGTTCCGTTTTAGTCTTTAATATTTCTTAAAAGTTTCATTGTTGGTTCATAACTATTGAATATGATCATATTTCTCTCGTTTTATTCTCGAATGCAATGAAATCAGAGCTACGTGTTAAATTTGATGAGTTTTTCATTTACCCAATTGGAGCCATCAATAAATGAGAGAGATATGAAATGCAATAGTTAAGGACCAATTATGAAACTTTTGGAAAACATTAAAGACCAAAGTTGAACCAAAAAATATTGGGGACCAAAATGGAACTTTAGGTCAGAATTAGGGACGAAATTAGAACTTGGCCTATTTTTTTCTCTATATATTATCAATATTATAAGATAAAATGTATAAGTTGGCCAANACCCCAAAAAAAGGTTAAACTCTACTTTGGTACTCTATGGACTAATTCCACTTTGTTATCATATTCTTTCAAAAGTGACATTTTGGTACCATGTTCTTTCAAAAGTGACATTTTGGTACCTTGTTCTTTGGACCAATTTCACTTTGGTACCTTGTTCTTTCACTATTTGTTACCCTATTCTATCTTTTTTAGAGTACCAAAGTGAAATTGGTTCAAAGAACATGGTACCAAAATGTTACTTTTGAAAGAACAGGGTACCAAAATGACATTTTTGAAAGAACAGAGTACCAAAGTGTCACTTTTGAAAGAATAGGATATCAAAGTGGAATTAATCCATAGAATAGGATACCAAAGTGGAATTTATAAAAAAAGAAAAAAGAAAAAGAAAAATAGAAGCATCCTCACACGAATGAAATATAACCAACATAATTTAATATTTAAAATATGTATATAATAGAAGACCAAATGGCAATAGATGATGTGAGAAGAAGAGGTAATTGATTGAATATCTATGTTCATATCTACATATATATTATTATATATAACTTTTTAGGCCTTTTTTTTTTACATAATTAGTCTCCCATCATAAATTAAAGTCTTAGAGCATGTAAAGTCACTACTGTTTTGTCTTTCTTAAATTAATCGCACACAATATTGATTTATATTAGGCAAAACACCCTTTCATGCCCCTAACGTTTGCAGTGATTTTCAGTTATGCCTTTAACGTTTCATTTTGTTCAGACATGCCCTCAATGTGCAACCAACGTTTCAATTATGCCCTCAATTTTGACTCAATGCACATGTGGCAATTTTTTTTGCTTATGTGTCATTTTTTTTTGTTTGACTTGATTACGTGGCATCATGACTGGCCATTCTTATTTTTTTATTTCACCTTGGTATGATGACTGGATTTACATTTTTGAACATAAAAATTGAGTAAACTAGCAAATCAGTCCCTGGATTTACATTTTTCATCATCTTCATTCATTATAGTCCCAAATTCTCAAAATAAAATTGTAAAGTGTCCCAAAACACTTCCAAACATTTCAATTTAGTCCTTAAAAGTATTAAAAACCTTAAAACCTAAACTCTAAAATTCTAAACCCTAAAACCCTAACCCCTAAACCCCTAAAAAAACCACTCTCTTGCAATTTGGTCCCTAGGTCCTCAAATTTATTAAATCAGAATTAAAAAAAAATTGGTCCCTAAATCCTAATTTCATTATCATCTTCATCTTCTTCATCATCATCATCATCATCTTCTTCACCTGGAACAAGAAGAAAAAAGCAACCAATTTTTTTTAGGGACTCTTCCTCTAAATCTCCGGTAAGAAAGCAATGCGTGCGTCTCTTGGCCGTTCTCTCGCACTCTCACGGCGACGCTTTGTCTCCGTTCGTCTCCAAGATGATCTCCACCGTCCTCCGCCGCCTCCGCGACCCTGACTCCGCCGTCCGATCCGCCTGCATCGACGCCGTCGCCGCAATGTCGTCGCGGATCACCAAGCCGCCGTTCTCGGCGGCGTTTCTGAGGCCGTTGATGGAGATTCTAGCGCAGGAGCAGGACGTGAACTCGCAGATCGGCTCGGCGCTGTGTCTCGCGGCGGCGATTGAGTCGGCGCCGGAGCCCGATGTGGAGGCGTTGAGGAAGAGTGCGTTGCCGAGATTGGGGAAGTTAGCGAAGAATGAGGTGTGTAAGGCGAAGGCGGCGGTGTTGGTGGTGATAGGAAGTGTTGTTAGTGTTGGTTGGTGCCTTGTCTTCTTCACTTTCTCAGCAATCAGGATTGGATGGTCAGAAAGGCAGCTTCTGAAGAAGATGATGATGAAGAAGATGAAGATGATAATGAAATTAGGATTTAGGGACCAATTTTTTTTTTAATTCTGATTTAATAAATTTCAGGACCTAGGGACCAAATTGCAAGAGAGTGGTTTTTTAGGGGTTTAGGGGTTAGGGTTTTAGGGTTTAGAATTTTAGAGTTTAGGTTTTAAGGTTTTTAATACTTTTAAGGACTAAATTGAAATGTTTGGAAGTGTTTTGGGACACTTTACAATTTTATTTTGAGAATTTGGGACTAAAATGAATGAAGATGATGAAAAATGTAAATCCAGGGACTGATTTGCTAGTTTACTCAATTTTTATGTTCAAAAATGTAAATCCAGTCATCATGCCAAGGTGGAAAAAAAAAGTAAGAATGCCCAGTCATGATGCCACGTAATCAAGTCAAACAAAAAAAATGACACATAAGCAAAAAAAATTGCCACATGTGCATTAAGTCAAAATTGAGGGCATAATTGAAACGTTGGTTGCACATTGAGGGCATGTCTGAACAAAATGAAACGTTAAGGGCATAACTAAAAATCACTACAAACGTTAGGGGCATGAAAGGGTGTTTTGCCTTTATATTATTACAATAGAAAGCATATCTTTAAGAATTGTTTAGGTTTCTAATCACTTTAAGTTTTGAAAAAAAAAAAAAAAACTTCACGTTTTTTGTTAGGGGTGTTCATTGGGTTGGGCCAACCCGCCAACCCGCTAAAACCAACCCAATCCACTAGTTTGGGTTGGTTTGGGTTGGGCTGGCGGGTTGGTTTGGGTTCAAAAAGTTGAGCCCGCTATGGTTTGAGTTGGGCTGCAGTTTTCAAGATTTTGAGTCCGTTTAACCCAACCCAACCCGCCGGCCCGCAAAAATATTAAATAAAAAATAAAATTAATTTTTATTTAGTCAAAATTATATTTTAATATCACAAATAATATTATTTTTACAATTTGGTCAATTAATAAATTTTTATTCTTGATACATCACTATTTGGGCGTACGCCTTAATAGCCCTCGAACCAGGCACCTTCCCCCCTCCAAATCCCACAAGGCGCACTCAAGCCACGCAGGCGCCCTCATCACACTTAGGGGCGGTCGCGCTCCATCCCGGGTCACAGCGCGCGCCTCCAAACCAACACGCAGTCACCCACGACTGTCTTGTCCCGCAAACTTCGCTGAGGGAGATCGTGGGTCGCGACCTTAGTCACACCCACGTTCTCCAGTCTCCTGGCGCCCGCCAAGCGAAACGACATACAATCACCCACGATTGCCTTGCTTTGCAAATCTCGGTCTCCACCACCTCCGCTGGTGGAGATCGTGCCTGGCTACGTGATGCGCCCCGCGCGCTGACCACCACTCTCCCCCTGCTCTATAAATAGAGTCTAACTCAACAGTCTAAGGTTAGCTACTCCTTACCTCTCAAAATTCCCTTACTCTCATATCTCCCTTAACGTCGGAGTATTCTTCACAGGGCCCCCCTGTGAAGTTCTTGCAGATACTTGGACGATCAACTTGCTCTCGCAACCCACATTCGTTGAACTAGGTAAGTGCATCCATTTTCTAGTTTATCAATTCTCAATTTAGTCCATAAAAAACAAATTGTGAAGGGCCAAATTAAAGAAAAAAAAATTTAAGAGGGACCAAATTTTTTATAAAATAAATATATAAAAAATAAAAAAATTAGTATGGGCTAACCCGCCAACCCAACCCAAACCAACCCGCCACTGTTTGGTTTGGGTTGGTTTGGGTTGACTCAATTATTTTCTTTAGCCCAACCCAACCCAATCCGCCAAATAAATTATTGAGCCCGAACCAACCCGCCCTAAACCCAACCCAACCCAGCCCGTGAACACCCCTATTTTTTGTAACATATTTTTCAATTTCATATTTTGATCTATTATACAACTTTATAAAATTAAGGAGAAAAATTTTATGTTTTTTAATTGGGTAAATTGCAATTTGGTACCCGTGGTTAGAGGCGGTTCCACTTTGGTACCCTGAAAGAAAATTTTTTGCAGTTTGGTGCCCTGTGGTTTGCTGTGTTAGCGAATTGGTCCCCTATGCTTTATTTCCGTTAGGATTTAACGGCAAATGTGATTGTGACCACGTTAAAATGTCAAAAACCTCCCAACAAGTCTTCTCTTATGCGTTTAAGTCCTTTCCCTTTACTAAAATGGATCAAAACATAAAGAAAACAAAAACTAAATAGTACAATTACAATTACTGTTGAGTTGAAATTAATTATAAAAAGGTCTTTAGAGTTCTAATATTATAGAATTTTCTCGTTTTCATAAGATTTCTTTTGAATAGGTCCTCATTTAATTACACTTTAATCCCAAAAGTTTATGATCTTTATCAAATTAGTTCTTAGAACCTCAAAAGACAAATGAGCATGTATGATTTATAAAAAAAAATCCTCATATTCAACTACCAAAAACTGAAATTTTCATTCAGTACACTTATAAACAAATCAAAACCCCCAAATTTCTCAAAAATCAAGCCCCACAAATTTATTCAGACCGACAAATTTCATTCAAATATACTACAAAATTAAAATTCCCAAATTTCTTCAGAACGACAGATCAAAACCCCCCGATATCTTTCCAAAATCAAGCCCATGAGTGGAGATGTGCCCGCAAGTTGCCTATTCTTCGAGATTATTAGGGTTTGAAGAAATTGATTCTTGATGATGTTGATTTGTGAAACCTCTCATACTTCTCTTTCAATTCGTGCTTCTGATGTTCGAGATCTTCCGTCAATTTCTGCAATCTCTCTTCCTTCTCCTTCAATTCCTCTTTGAATTTCTTATTATCGACACAGACTCTCTCAACTCATAATAAAGCAACAAATTCCTCCGACCCACTCCCTTCCGCCGCCGTCGCAGCGTCGGCGGCGGAGGACATCGCCGTCAAGGCCGTCAACAAGCGCTACGAAGGCTTAGTCACCGTTCGAACCAAAGCCATTAAGGGCAAAGGAGCGTGGTACTGGGCGCATTTAGAGCCCATTCTGATACAAAACGCCGATTCCGGAATCCCCAAATCCGTGAAGCTTAAATGTTCGTTATGTGACTCTGTTTTCGAGAACTGCTTCCGAGCACTTGAAGAGAGGGACGTGTCCTAATTTCAGCTCTGGTTTGACACCCAATTCTTCTTCAATCTCGCCTATGCCTATATCTTCTGTGGCTTTACCAAACTCAAACCATCATCATCAAATGTGTGTTAGTGTAGTACTGTTTATACGTTTTTGCGACGGTTCTTCGAGATCTGCCCGCAAGTCGCCGATTCTTCGAGATTATCATGGTACGAAGAAATTGGTCGTTGATGATGTTGATTTGTGAGCTTGATTTTGGGAATATTTGGGGGGTTTTGATTTGTGGGTGTGAACAAATTTGAGGGTTATAATTTATTTGTAGCGTACTTGAATCAAATTTGTGGGGTCTGAAGAAATTTGTGGAGCTTGATTTTGGAGAAATTTGGGGTGTTTTGATTTGTTTGTAGTGTACTTGAATGAAAATTTTAGCTTTTGGTAGTTGAATATGAGGATTCTTTTTTTATAAATTATAAACGCTCATTTGTCATTTGAGGTTCTAAGAACTAATTTGATAAAGATCATAAACTTTTGGGATTAAAGTGTAATTAAATGAGGACCTATTCAAAAAAAATCTTATGAAAACGAGAAAATTCTGTAATATTAGAATTCTGAAGACCCTTTTATAATTAATTTCAACTCAACAGTAAAATTACATAATGTACTCTTTAGTTTCTGTTTTCTTTATGTTTTGATCCCTTTTAATAAAGGGAAAAGACTTAAACGCATAAGAGAAGACTTGTTGGGAAGTTTTTGACATTTTAACGTGGTCACAATCACATTTGTCGTTAAATCTTAACAGAAATAAAGCACAGGGGACCAATTCGCTAACGGAGCAAACCACGGGGCACCAAACTGCAAAAACATTTCTTTCAGGGTACCAAAGTGGACCTGCCCCTAACCACAGGGTACCAAACTGCAATTTACCCTTTTTAATTTTATTGTTGACTTATTTTCAATAAATTGTCATTCTAATTGCTTGAACTTGAGGAACTAAGTAACTTAAGTTCAAATGATTAACGATGGGAATACAAGATTATGAAGAATGATACGTTACCCATTATCACTGGTATTTTTAGGAAAATTTTATAAAAGCTAATCAATCTTCGCAGATGAAGCCAATCAAACTTTACAGTGACATGTTAGATTATAGTTTAATTAGACATATCCATGATTGTTCATTATTGACTTTGTTGCCACATTAGGCATATACACGATTTTTTCTCCATATATAATTAATCAGTGTGGAATAATACTTTGACCAAAATTCTATTTTCTGTATCATAATGGAATTATATTAAGTACTCTGAAAATCCAAATACAATGTTACACATCAAAATATTCAATAATTGGCATTCACAAGCCATGGAATCTATGGGAGCATGTACATGAAAAGCAAAAAGTAATTATGCAATATATCTTACAATTAAAATCACTAATCCTCGTCACTATCATAGTAATGACACAATAATGATAGACCGTTAGTAGTGGTAGTTCCAATGTTTTCCTCTACTTTTTTCTTCTGTGCTGATTCATAAGCACTTTTAACATCAGAGGCTACTGCTTTCTTAACATCCTTAATCTTCACCAAGGAACTAAATGTCTTGGCGCTACCAGCAGTCCTTGAACTGCTTGAGTTCGACATTCTTTTTCTCTTCACATCATTGTTGGATGATTCACCATTTCCATTTGAATGTTGAAACACATATTCATCAGTTTCAATATCTTCATCACGAACTCTTTTTACATACTTGCATGAGAAAACTGATTTTATCAACGCTTCATCTTCTTCTTCTAGCTTCTTCTCATGGTTCGCTAATGTCTGTTGCAAGGCCTCAAGCATTACTTCGACAGAGACAGTTGCATGCCTAGACTTCATTGACTTCATCTCCTCGAGTGTGGCAAGTATGTCCATCTCTCTTTTAGAGTCCAAGGTTCTGTTTTCCAAAGATTTCATAGCGTCACCCATCTCTTCAGCTTTCCTCTTCTGTCTCATTTGTACTTTTTCCTCATCCTCTGCACGCCAAGGTTCAAAATTTCTTGTTGCCCCAGATTCTACAACATAATCTGAATTTTGAGGGTCAGTCTTCATCGTAAGTTCAGCTGAGCACTTGGTGCATTTAAAATAAAACCTGAATATTTGAATTCCGAGATACGTCTCGCCAATAACATCTTCCTTTCGAGAGTTGAACTTTGTGCCTTTGTAGATATAATTTCCACAAGTATTGCATCTGATGCTCATGGGAAGCATCATACAAACCTCGATCTGTTGGTTCTTAGGTCTTCGAACCCTAGACAATTTTAACTGATAGAACTCTAGTGGGTAATGCTTGTTCAATACCTTTCTTTCTCCCATTTTTCTTGTTCTTCTACGTCAGAGTACTTCTCTCAACTTCTTCTTGTCCTTTGTATATGTTTCTCTTTACAGGATCGGAGGCGTTCTGTCACGACCCAAGGTTCTAATCTGCCACAAAATAACATTTTAGCAAGTTAGCAAACGAATCAAATATGGGTCCATTAATCAAGCACTTATCCTACCATTTTCTACACCCATCTAAAGTCCTAGCATCTTAGCCAAGGGCTCAACAAGAGACTTGAGTATCAATTTGGGAGCTTTAGCAATGTTGTGAAATCCAAGAGTTCAAGTTAAACTCACCAACAAGTTTCAAAACCAATAACATAGGTCAATCTTACAAAGTTGACACTTTCACTCTTTCAAGCCAAACTTGTACACTATGATTATCACACCTTAAAATCAATAATATGATGTGAGAGTCCCTCAAAGTTCCCAAGAAATCCTTTTTGTTCATCAAAACCATCAAAATCATTCCTAGGACCAAAATGCAACTTTAAAGGTTTGAGCATGGAAGCCAAATTTCAAAATGCACATTTTAAATTTAAATCAATGCATTCTAACTCATTAAAATAGTTCATTGAACTCATTCAAACCACTAGTTTTTAAAAAAAAAAAACCAAAGATTTTACCAATACCCCCAATTTAACGTTTAGCCCTAACTTTCTATATAGTCCAAAATTCAAGAATAAGGAGCTAAAGATGAAATCAATGTTCTTGAGTCTTTGGAACATCATCAATGAAAAACAATGCAGCAGCAATATGCAAGAAACAAGTAAAATTCATGGGAGAAAATAGCAAATCGAAGATGGCCAAAAAAATGAAAAGAAGAGACGCTACCTAACGAAAAAGGTTAGAACATCCGACGAGGTTGCTCGTCGGCAGTCATCAACGTCGGCTAACCGACTGGAGAATGTGAGAGACGACAAAATGGAAAGTTAGGGGGAGCTATCTTATTTAGTTGCAATGAGTCAAGAACTGATATTTGTGGAATAGATTATATTTATTGTATTCTTTCAAAACAGTCCCTAAAAACTAAAATTTTTAGAAGTAGATATTTTTATTTATATCGTTAGCTTCGTTTCGAAGAGTATGTTCCAAATATATAATTTGTTTTTGATAAATTTACCTCTAACTTCTTTCAGCTCTTACTCGAAGGTGTTCTAACCTCAAATATTATATTTTAAACTTTATTTATATCTTTTAGGGAACTAATTTAAATATTTTAAATTAAAGCCTAAATATTATCAGGATCCACTCCTAAATTTACTATATTTTGAAAGAGATGGAAGGGGTAAACCTAATAATCTAAATATGATAGATTAGACTAATAAATTGAATTTAGAAGCCTAATTATTATTCTAAAATACTTTGAGTTGTGAACTCTAAATATTTTATAAGTATAAAAAAGTATCTTAACCTAAATTATTAGTCTGAAGGTAAACTTATAATCTCCTAATTATTTATTTGAGATAAATATTAAAAAGAAAATAAGATCAAACAATAGCCAAATTAGGCATAGGAGTCATCAAATATATGCATAATATATAATTATAATATTTCACACAAGTAAATATAATTATATAGATACACAGTGCACACACACAAGCATCAAGAAACAGTGGCAATAACATCACAAGCAATGGAATCACACACACCACACGCACAGCAACAATGATATTATTGATATAATCTATATATACACGAAATCGACGCCTACAGCAAGGAGAGATGACCTTCATACACTTTTGGCAAAAATTACAGAAGAATCCCAATTATAAGAAACGTATGCAATATCTAATCCTACCCAAGGCTAAACATGCAACCCGAATGAGTTTTCACTATCCATTCATAATTTTCCCCATAAATCGAAAAAAATAGAGAAAGAAAAAAAATGAGATATGATGATGCACTTACCTTAAATTAATAAGAGATTCAACGTTTAGGAAGGTGCTCTCGCTCTAATTGGTGATCCATTAAACCCTCTATTTATAAATAAATATTAAAGATAGAATCAAATTTTAATTTGAAATTTAAATTTGATTTTAAAAAGATAACTTAATCCTGTCAAACACTTATCCTAATCTCAAAATAAAAGTAGGATTATCTAATTTAGAAAAGATTTGATGTGATTTTGAATAAAACTCACTTTAGATCAAACTTTCAATTACTATTTTTTACTTTATTTTTTCTATTTCGTTTTTTTTTTCTTTTTTCTCTTTTAATTAATTAATTATCTTTTTATTTGTTATTAATTAATTAATTAATTGTATTTTTTTAAGTAGATTCTCCATCTTATTTCATGGCCTTTCTCTCTTGGGATCTTTTATTTAAATTTAATTTGTTAATTTTATCAACTTGAATTATTACTTTATTTTTAAATTTCCCAAATGTTTATTTATTTACAAAAATGGCCCTAAAGTTTTATTTATTTACAAAAAGGTCCGGACAAAATACGATGTTCACAAGGACGTATTTGAAAAGAGGCGCTGACCATTTAATTAAATCAAATTAGCTGCTAATCACACCTATCTTAGCATGTAAATAATCGCTAATCACATGCCTAATTAGTTGTTGACCAATTTCGTTTTGATTCATCTGCGAAATCTGAAATGAAATTTATTTCCTAATTTACTTCTTTATTTGTAGATCAGGAACTATATAAAGAAACAATTTGAAATATACAAATTTGCTTGAGCTTATTGAACCTCAACGTTCTAATATTATCAAAGTCAGCTTATCATATGTGGAAAGAAGTCTAAAGCTATGAGAGACCAACAACAACCAAAGCCTTATCCCATGGTGGTTTTAAAGATCATAAATTCCTAGTCGTTGGTAATTCAAGACAAAAACCTTTCTTATCAAGATTGCAAAGCTGCTAGAGTATATAAAGCTTCAACTTTCAAATGTTCGAGACTAATGAGCTGCTAGACTACTGAACGATTATCATACAAACTGCTAAGTGCTAAGAGTTGTTCATCAAATTTTTTGTATATTCCTTTGTGGAAAAGATTTTAGTGATCCTTCTCTTTGTGAGAGAACCCAAATTCTTTTATCTTGAAACCTCTGATTCGTTCATTTATATCCTTAGTGGTAATAGGTTGCCTTCCTCGGTTGTTGTGAAACCTTTAGGGTGATCCGTGAGTGGTTGTACTGTAAGAGAAGTTGTTATATGAACCTTATTGTTACCCGTGAGAATTTTTGGTTGGGAAACTATAAAAGAGAGACTTGTGAAACCTTAGGGTGATCTGTGAGTGGTTGTCTTCCAAATTTTAACTTTGGTTAGTTTTGCCCAATAATATAAAATTCTCTTACTTTGTGCTTGGGAGTAGACGTAGGAGAGAAAATCCTTTTACAGGGATTAGTATCTTTATTTGAACCACTATAAAGTTGGTTGTGTTGTTCTCTCTTCTCTTAACTCTTTCTTTTTCTGAGTTAAGGAATTGTTTTGACTTAACAAAAAAGTTAATTTCTAATTCACTCTCTTTTTGGTATATTTTTCTTGTGCATTCTGACTAACTAGTTTAGTAGGCGACATGGCATCACAAGAAGCGATAGATTGATTGGACGAATTAGATTAGCCAAAATTCACAGAAATGCAGAGACACTAAAGATAGAGGATCCGGATTGACAACTTCATGTACCTGGCTTGGCCAAAAATGAACAGAAAGTCATCATTTTGACTGATTCCAAAACAAGCTTCACACTCAAGACTTGAACTGTAATTTTACCTTGAAACTGCTTTTTCATTGATCTGAAAAAAAAAAAAGGAAAAAGAAAAATCCCAAACAGACAATAGGAAGTAGAAAGTGCTTGCAGCTTTGGATTCTTCCTTCACAAAAGAAATATCATTGGGAAGTTTCCTTTTCAGGTGAATTGAGCACGAACTGCACGCTGATAATCTTTCTATTGTGGGGTCATTATTAATTACACTTTTTTTTTCCAACAGAAAAGGTACTTTAATTTTCCTCTTCAATCTATTTTTTATGTTACTGACTTCTCGAATTTGCTTGCCCTTTTGTTTTCTTTATCAGTGATTGGTTATTAATGTGGTGAATTCTGTAATGTGTTTTTATACTTCAATTATATATGATTATGAATGAAAGCAATGTTTCAGAATTAGTATGGTGGTAAAACTTGAATATTCCCATGTTGTTCATTTAAGGTTAGTTTATGAAGAGTAAGATCACTTTCTTGTGTCTTGGAACATGAAAATCATCTTATCTTTCCTTTTTCTGTTGCTGTTTCAGGAAAGTATTAAGTGGAATGGTCCAAAATGAGAGCTGAGAGTTGGATAAGAAAGAGGAAATCTAGCATTCAAGAGAGACTACAAAAGATGATTAAGTGTATATGTTCAGGTGAGCAAATAAGGGTAGATGAATTGGAATATGATTCATTGCAGCCTGGAGAAATAGAAACAAAAGTTGATAATAGAAACATCGAAGAAGCCAAGTCATCTCTTCGTGAAAGTGGTTACTTGAACTATGAGGTCAGATCAAAATACTTCTCTGGTCTTATTGGTTTGCCTTTGTATGTTGAGTTTTTCATGTGGGTAATTTAACTGATATATTTTGGGGTTTATTAAAGTTTGATATGCTTTTCAGGATGAAACAGTGTTTTCTTAACTTTCTAGGATGAAGTTGAATATGAAATTAGGAATCTTATTAAAAATCATTCGCCATATTTTATATATAGACCTTTTTTTAACCAATCAATTATATATATATATATGTTTTTTTATTTGGATGATGAAATAGCATTAAAAGGTATCAAAAGCATAAGAGGAAACAAAAACAGGGCTAGGCTCTTGACACACAAACATTCTTGTTAAGAGATTAGTTTAATTATGTTCTTTTTCATTTGGCACCCAAAAAAAAAAGTTTAAATTCCACTTTGATACTCTGTTTTATGGACCAATTCCACTTTGTTACCATGTTCTTTCAAAAGTGACACTTTGGTACCATGTTCTTTAAAAAATGTCATTTTGGTACCTTATTCTTTCAAAAGTGACATTTTGGTACCCTGTTCTTTGGACCAATTTCACTTTGGTACCTTTTTCTTTCACTATTTGTTACTCTATTCTATCTTTTTTAGGGCATTTAAAATCCTCTCTGCATCATGTAAAATCTGCACCTATCATTTTGATACCTTGTTCTTTCAAAAAAATTCCAGACACACATGGCACAAGGGCAATCTCTCAGGACATGTAAGGCATTTTCAGGCACATTGTTGTAGCAACCACACCAAGGATCAGCTCCCATCATCCGATGCCTGATCACATTCGTTTTTATTTTATTTTATTGCAGCAACCACACCAAGAATAACCCATTTTTATTTGGCTCGTCTGTGGTACTTGTAGACTTGTAGACTGTTTTTTTTTTTTTTNTATATTAAATTATATTTATGTGGTCTAATCGAAAAAGATGATAAAAATATTATAAAATTCAAAGGACGACATTGAAGTTAGGGGTGTTCAGTGATTCGGGCCAACCCGCCAAAACCAACCCAACCTTTGGTTTGGACTGGCGGGTTGGTTTGGTTTGAAAATTCCCAACCCGCAGTGGTTTGGGTTGGGTTGCGGGTTTCAGAATTCTGAGCCCGCTCAACTCAACCCAACCCGCAAGCCTTCCATTTATTTATTTTTATTTTTAATTGTAATATATATATATAATAATTAATATAATTATATAATATATATTACTCTTGAACTACTTTTTCCCCTTAACCTTAACATTGCATTAGTGACTTCACTTTCAATTAATCAAATTTAACTTGTATAGGCCAATTTCAACTTCTTTAGATGAGTATATATGACTTTCAATCATATTATTAATTCATGAATCATGATAATAAGAAATTTTTTTTCATCAAAATTCAATATCAAAAAATTGAAAAATAAAAAAATTGTAAAGTCAAATATATTTTTGAAAAAAAAAATTGTTTGCAAATGGGAATGGGCCAGCCCGCCCAACCCAACCCGTTGCTGTTTAGTTTGGTTTGGTTTTGGCTGAAATATTTTTTTATCAAAACCCAACCCAAACCAACCTGCCCTCAAAAAATTCTAGCCCAAACCAACCCGCCCTAAACCCAACCCAACCCAGCCCGCGAACACCCCTAATTGAAGTGGTCTAATGAATTAATGTAAAAGTTTTGTATATAAAGATATAAAACTAATGAGTTATGATCACTGGAATAGTGATGTCTACAGAGGAATTTCAAAGAAACATCAACTTATGATTTATGAAAGATGAATTAAGAGTGATTCTTAGTGAAAACACACCTAACCAAATAGGCCAAAACAAATCTACTTCTACAATCATTATTAAGATTAAAAATTGACATTAATTTTGGCTATCAATATAAGAGAAATACAATATCAAATTTGAATTCCATGGCAGAAACGATATTTCAAATAAAGAGAAAATTCAAAAAGCCCTCGTCAATATATAGAAAACCATACAAAATATAAACAACCTTAACCAGAATTTATCTTAGAGAATTGGGTAAATTACACTTTGGTACCTTGTGGTTTGGCCCTATTTTACTTTGGAACCCTATGGTTTGAAACCTGACACTTTGGTACCCTGCGGTATTCTCCATTAACACTTTGGTACCCTTTGGAGCTATTTTGTAATTTTAACCCTAACAAATTTTGCAAAAATTACATATTAACCCCAAAAAAATTACAAATAGGTCCTTGGTTACATATTATCTAGGGACTAAAATGAAAACTTTAAAAAAATTGGGGTCAATATGTAATTTTTGCAAAGTTTGTTATGGTTAAAATTACAAAATAACTTCAAAGGGTATCAAAATGTTAATGGAGAATACCAGAGGGTACCAAAGTTAAATAGGTTCAAACCACAGTGTACCCAAGTGTAATTTATCCTAAAGAAATTATAGTAATATTTAAAGGAGAAAAAAAAAACATCTCCACTAACTACCTTGAGTTTTAGACTTCAATATGAAATTTAAGGAAAGATTAATCTTCAACCCTAATTCCATACTCAGGCATTTGATCAATCGGCTGTGGTGCACCCACATTCCTCTAATACACACTCATATGTATAACTCGTATAATACTTAAGTATCAACCTCAATGGTTCCGTAGCTTTTGGATAATAAGAACAACAAGAACTTCGACTCAAAGCAAAAGCCCATCCAGGAAGGTGCCTACATAGATAGCTAGCACTATCACACGAGGAATCATAGTTGTTAAAGGGAAATGTCATAGAAAATAGGCTTTGGCTCAATCATTATACGGTCTTCGCTGTAACAGAAGAACAAAGACCTAACTCACTCCAAAAGAACTTTCAGTTGTCTAGTATATATAGAGTTAAAAGATTCTTTAAATAAGCAATGTAGGATTTCAATATGTCCTCTCATGCTCAACAGGGGTAACCCACAAGAGGAGAGAGTTGACTCAATATACAAAGTTAAAAGATTTTTTAACTAAACGATGTGAGATTTCAACAGTAACGAGGATGTGTGATGGGCTTCTGAGCTCGAATTTGTTGGAATGAGCAAGCAAGGATGTGGCAGTAATAAGGGCTTTTCGCAACCATCATGGATTTGGCCGCATGAGGTTCTGCAATTGGTGGATTGAGTAGAGATGGATTTAGGAATAGATATTGCCTCAACACAAACATCAATATAATCAATGGATCTTCATCTTGGCGACTTGAGTTTCGTGCATAACAATCACTTATCATGTTTGTAACCGTCGACAATATCATTCTTAACGAAAGAAATTAAAGGTTTTTTTAAAAGAAAAATATGAAATAATCAAAAGGAAGGCCAAACAATAGAAATGAAACGAAGCAAAGGAATCAGCATAGTACTTGAGTTGAAGAAAGATGAAGCCTAGGTAGAAAAGAAACGTAAGATTTGGTTGTTTGAATTTCAAAAAGATTTTATGTATATTTTAAAAGATTGGAAAAGAAATGTGGTTGATGGAACTTGGAAGTGTAGCCAAGCGTCAAATTTGGTGGCTGGAATTATAAAAGAATTTTAAAATATTTTTAAAAAATTGAAAATGACATGTGGTTCATGCCATAAAACACCAGATGGAGATTAATAAAAGGGCAAAGTGTTATAAATGGAGGAATTGGATTTGTTTATAAAAGCTTAGTTTATTTAGCAACCCGGCTTTATGACAAAAAATCAACCCATGCATGGGGTAAATTGATAGTTTTTTATGTTTTTATTTTTTTAATTTAATTCGAATATGAATGAAAAAGACACAATGAGTGAACTCTTGTAACAATAGAGTGTTTTACAAGGTAATGTCAGAAGGTAACAAAATAAAGGGTAATGTTGGAAGGAAAAAATAATACAAAGACATGAACAGATAAAAAATAATTAGGTGTGAATCTTCGAGAATGAATCCTCACCATTTGTCATTTTTTTCATTTAAATTCCATTGAATCACTCCTTTAAAGTCATTTAATGACACTAGATAATGCATATCACCTAAAAGATCCATAAATAAGAGGAAAGAATGAAAGTGGAAGTAAAATATCAATGGCATGTTTGTACCCAAAAAAAATACGATCAGTTAAAGAATTACATGTTGCTTTCGAGTAGTACAGTCTCTATCCAGTTGCGGCCGCCAGTAAAAAAAGTCAAATCAAGTCCCGAAAATAGATCACTCGTTTCACGGTCAAACAAGCTAAATTGATTATATATCTCTCATTTCAAGTTAAAATACGACTAGTTTAAAGCTACAAATTATTCATAACGATTTTTTTAATTTTGTTCAGTTTAGATCGTCGGCAAATGAGACCAAATTAAACTGGAAAGTGAGTTTAGAACCAATTTTTCTTAAAAAATAAAAATTATTGATTTTAAATTTTAAACTTAAAAAACAAAGCAAATGTATCTTATACTTTGAAAACAAACAAAAATATTAAGAGTTAACTTTCATTAACAAAATTATTGTAGTTTAATGCAAACTCATTTAAAATTTATGTTTTTTAAAAAATAAAAATGGATATATTTTTACTTTTTAAAAGATTCTTAATATAAATTTTCTTTTCTTCTTATTTTTCTTATCTTTTAAAATTATTTTCAAATGCACAAAAATAATTATAATAAAACACGCACTATATCTCTCTACCTTATCAAATTTATAAGGGCACGAGCTAAAATATAATTAATCGCCATTGACATTTATTTTTCACTTTCACTCTTCCCTCTCATTTATCTATTTTTTTTTGGCGATTTGGCATTATCTAGTCCCATCAGATGGCTTTAATGATTTAGGGTGCGTTTGGCTTACAAATACAATGACATTATAATCCCATTACAATTTCATTATCCCCATTTTCATTACATAACTTAAGCTACAGTGCTATTTGGGTGTTTGTTTTTCAATTATAAAGTCATTACAAAAATTACACTTCATTACCAACTCATTTCATTACATATTTCATACCCAATTACTAACATACCCCTACTCAAATACCTATAATTACCTATACTCTAATACAAATATAAAAAAACTATTTAGCAAAATAGTAATTTTCAATACCCTCATTTATTACACTTACAACTTTCTCTCTCCACTCAT